>JAJGXB010000139.1:0-21815 GCA_020882725.1 Aphelinus certus
TATTTTTTGCTGCACCCCGACCGTAATAAAAAGGATTAAGCGGGCTGTTGGGGCGCAGGCACAGAGGGTCGGTCGGCTGCCGAGTAAGCGAGGAGAGGGACAGGCCTCTGCCTACATTAGAATGGATGAGGAGCGTACTCGGCTACAGTGACTCAATGCGTTAGAGAGAGACGGGTATATCCCTGACGCATCGATGTATGCTTCACTGTAAGTCTACCCAGAATTGACCTGAGAAAATATCGAGGAAAATTTTTTCGGAGCCGATCGACGCGCAAACGGCTCCGCTCGCCTCTGCACCATATGGTCCATCGGCAAAACTGGCCAAGCTCAGAGGCCCAAAACTGTGCACATTTCTGCCTATGGGCTCTGGCAATCTCTCTACTCATCTCTGACTGGGCGTAAGAAGCTACCCCCACCACGGGAGTTTCGGGACCTGTATAGAAGACCGTGCACTAAACTAACATATTTTTTTTGCGTTGTGAATGGTATTTCGCGAGTTCTCCGCATAGCGCTTCAATAGCTTCTACTATCAATACAATTTTGTGAGAGAGAGAGAGAGAGAGAGAGAGAGAGAGAGAGAGAGAGAGAGAGAGAGAGAGAGAGAGAGAGAGAGAGAGAGAGAGAGAGAGAGTGGAATGAGTGCTTGAATCGAGAGTTCAGTTTGTCTTTTGCGAAGTACTTAGAGATTATAAAAAAAAAAATGTCGGCTGGAGCATTATTTGGAAATAATGGTACTCGTGGAGCTAGTAAAAATCTCGTTGAGTTGAAAGCAGGGAAAATGAACATGAAAGGAAAAGTAGTGTACCCAGATACTAGAAAGGGTCAGTTATATGTGTACCAGTCAGAAGATTCTTTGATGCATTTCTGCTGGAAAGATCGTTCCACAGGCATTGTGGAAGATGTAAGAGCGTTTTTTACTTTTCGTTTCTTAAATCTGATTTTGATCGCACATTAGAATATTCTTCTCATTTACAAAGTCAATCGATTTTGTTTTTTTGGTACATGTACTCTTGTATTGTGTTGTTGATTGAAAGATCAACTTTAAAAGTTTTGCAATTTGAAATTTTTCAAAAATCTGGCCCGAGTGTTGCCAGTAGCAGTGAAATATGCTATTAGTTAATTGATTTTTGAAGCTTAGTCATAGCTTTGTCAACATCTTAAAATTAAATTGTTGAAGATTCACTGAGCAATGTTTTATGTCTAAACCATCATCTTTGTTACAGAGTGCTTTCTCTGAACAATTTCTTTATTCATGATTCAATGGTTCTCCAAGGATTTCAAAATAGCAGACAACTCAATTAAACCCAAATATTAAGTTCCCTACTACAGGAAGAGGAGCTTTCAGCTATGTGTTTCTCAATGTGGAATTCGCTAGGAACAAACTTTATTTTGACCAGTGTTATAAAAATTGTGATTGATACAGGGAATGAATTCGCATGCTATAGACACATGAAATGTGGACTCTCTGCATGCTGGAATCAAAGGGTTAAACCAATGCAGTACCTGCGCTTAAGGGGCACTTGTATGGCTCAGATGAGACTTTATCTGGCTTAAAGCACAAAGCTACAAGACTTCGTATAAGCGATACCCTCCATCAAATTGTTGACTCTATTTTATTTTTTTTATAATAACTAACTAAATTCATAGTCTGATGTGACTACAGTCTCTCTTGATAATATACAAACTAATGACTCATTTCCTGTGCTGATCACCTTTGCTCTTAACTTTATTTATTTTTCATTCTCCAATTTCCAAGTTCCTCTTGTATTAGAGTAAACTGCTGTATTTGTCTTAAGTTGGCTATACATAGGCTGAAAATATATCATTTCCAGTAGTTTCACAATAAATTCAATATGGATCCAACAAATTAAATTAAATAAGTGAAGAAAATGTTAGTTATCCTATCATTTCACAAGATTCTCTATAAAAACAGTTGAATAGAATATTAGTATTCTGACAATCTATGTGGATGCTGATGTTAAATATGGAGTAGATCAATGGGATAGTGCATGGGACTTTTGAGCAAGAGTATAATAATGTGCTCGCGGTTACTAACAAGTTAATCTTTATTCATGCAACCATACAACTTGGTGCGCAAGCACTGAGTGACTGTGCGATCGAGAATCAACATTGACGAGCGTGTCGCCACTGTACAACTTGATAGAGAGATAAATTGACGAATGATATAGAGCACTCTCCCTCAATCAGAAAACTATCCTTTGCAATAAACAAAAAAAACTTATGACACTGGATATACTATATACAAGTTTGATTATTTTAATCCTAGACTGTTCACAAATGATTTTAGTTTGTCCTCGGATGAGGTCTTAGTTCAACAATCAGCCTCCATATGACCTAAGGGCACAAAATGAACAGCAATATTTTGATTGTCAATATTTTTTTCACAGAATGATTTCTAACACTCATAACTTGTGCGTTGACTAAAGTTATCATTTTTTGATACATCTTTTGTTTCTTTATCATCACAGCCTGTGACTGATTCAGAATCGCATGGATCTGGAGCGTAGTTTGCATCATTGTATCCAATCAGTAGTTGCCATACATTTTCAGTGTATGTCAATCGTTAGTCTTTCGTAGCCTGTAGATATCTCAGGACTCTTTTTATTGACATCCAGTGCTCTTCATTATAATTGTTATTGAAACGACTAAGGTAACCTACTGGGTATGCTAGATCAGATCTAGTACACTGAAATGAATACAAAAATGATCCTTTGGAACTCTAATATGATATGTGATTCATCTGAGATGTATCATCACTCAATTGAGATGAATTGCTACTGTTCAAATTAAGATTAATTTCCATTGGAGTATGCACTCTTTTACAATCTGACATGTCAAATATACTGAGGATATTGTCAACGTACTCTGTCTGGTCCAGCTGTATACTTTCATTGTTCCAGTATATTATTTCAATGATGACATGAGAAAGTAACAAAATCTAGCATCAACTGACAAGTATCCAACTAGTGTGATAAGCCCTATTCAGAACTTATATATTTCCAAAGTACACTCTAAAGCGATTGTTGCACGATTTGTTATCAAATGTCAATACACTCCATATTCATTCACCTATGTTCGGATAGAATGTAATGAAATCAAAAATCTAGGTCACGTAGTTATATATATATTTCAAATACATCTGCCAATGTTGAAATAGAAAGTACTAAAATCAAGATTCTATTTCAAGTAGTTAAACTAGTACCATTTTGTAAGCCCTGTTGGGAAAAAAATACGTGGATTGAACTAGAATCCTACTTGAGATTTCTAACAGAAAATCGATTAGGATTTGACATTGATCCAAATGGATTTCATATATATTCCGGAATTTATCCTAGCAAATCCACGTAGATTTACGGCGAACCCACGTAGATTTTTGAAGAATCCACGTGGATTTTCCAGAATTCATCCTAGCAAATCCACGGGGATCCCAGGTCAATCTACGTGGATTTTCGATCAATCAACGTCGATTTCCGATCAATCCACGTGGATATTTTAGGATAAATTCTGGGAAATCCACGTAGATTCCTGAAAAATCCACGTGGATTCCTGAAAAATCCACGTGGATTCCTGAAAAATCCACATGGATTGATCGAAAATCTATGTGGATTGACCAGACATCCCCGTGGATTTGCTAGGATATACTCTGGAAAATCCTCGTGGATTCTTTAAAAGTCCACTTGGAATCTTCGAAGCTAACAAATTCGATTATGGAGTATTCTATTCGATTTCAAATCATTATGAATATAATACTGAATCCTTACAAAATTGTACTAGTTTAACTACTTGGAATAGAATTGTGATTTTAGTACTTTCTATTTCAACATTAGCAGATATATTTGAAATGTATGTAACTACTTGACCTAGTTTTTTGATTTCATTACATTCTATCCGAACATAGGTGAATGAATATGGAGTGTATTGACATTTGATAACAAATCGTGCAACAATCGCTTTAGAGTGTAATTTGGAAATATATAAGTTCTGAATAGGGCTAATGACACTAGTTAGATACTTATCAGTTGATGCTAGATTTCGCTACTTTCTCAGGTCATCTTTGAAATAATATACTGGAACATATAACGATTGTGTGTTGGTAAAAATGTCTATTGAAGTGGAATACATCTGTATCTCCAAAAAATATATTAGATTGAATTATAATATCATCTCACATGCATATAAATTTCTTTTTACATAAACAAATTTAGTCGCATAATCGATTATTTTCTAAATGCTATGTTAATCTGTAATTGATTAGTTTTTCAAAAGTCTTAGTAGGCATGGAGCTAAGCATATGGGCCTTACTTTGTCATTGTTTGGTTTGGGTATGAAAGTTATAAGGTAGTCTTTCCATTGATTTGGATATATGTTGAAGCTCAAGAAATCGTTACAAATATCGAGTGAAGTTCTTTTGTAATATTCCGGTAGGTAAGTCAAGACCCCGTAAGTAATTTTGTCGTAGCCAGGGGCTGATTCAGAATTGGATGAAGTTAAGGTAAAATTAAGTTCTTCGAATGAAAAAAAGTTCATTAGGTAACTCTTTTGTTCTGTTCTATTACAATTATAAGTTGCTGAGTGAAAAGTTTCCGTTTCCGGGTCTTTGGGTTGACATAAATTTTTTAAGCATATTTTGGCGTTATTGATTAATTTTTCATTTTCCGTAGAGAAATTGGGTTAGTTGAGTCCGTTTTTGAATATTTTAATCTTATTCCAGATTGAAGAAATAGGAATGTTTCTATTGATAGTTTCGCATAAATTTTTGAATAATGTTCTCTTTGTGTTTTTATATATAAGTTTTGTTTCAGCAACTAGTTTTCTAAAGTTAATCATTTATTTTTCATTACATCTATAACGTAGAGAGTTGAATGTAGCCCTTCTAAGTCTTTTGGCCTTTTCACATTTATCGTCCCACCAATTATTCCTTGCGTATTTTTTCGTCGAATCAGAGTTATGGAGGTATTGGGAGCGATGGGCATTGTAGGTTGGTTTTTATTTTGTCAATTTGTTTGTTTTGAGTTTTTTTTTATTGACGTAGCTATCGATTTATCGAGAAAATTGACTAAGATATTATACCTGTTAATTGGATGTGAGTTTAGCAACTGTATGTCAGAGAAATGGTTGTGTGATTCAGCTAATTTGCTAAGAATAGAGACCAATCTATTATGGCTAGATTATATTTCTAATGGGTTTTTGTCGGATATGTGGGGTGGACGTTGATGTCAATTGTTATGGGAAAGTGATCACTTCTCCATGCCTCATCGCCTACACTCCAGCTGGTCGTGAGAGCTAAATTCATTGAGATAAATGACAGATCCATATTAGAATATTTTAAGTTGTTATCATGAAAGTAATAGTGAGTAGCATCTGAGTTATTAAGGGGAAAGAATACTTATAAATCAATACATAATTCCTTGCTCCTGGATGTTTTAATCGTATGGCCAAACTTGAAGCAGTTGTAACATTGCATAGGTTTGGATATGTATCGATCTATGTTAGTCTTAACCTTGTATGTTGTAATGTGCTGTGGTAGCACCTGGCCGGCAAAAGTTATTATTATTGACTGGCTCGGAACTCATTCATTTTCATTGGAGGTGGCGTTTTTATTTCTCCTCATTAGTCTTCTTACTTCGGAAATTTCTATTTCCGATTCAGACGCCAAGACAATGTTTTCCGAACTAAGTTCAATAGGAATGTTTCTTGCAACGCCTTTTCTTTGCTTCCTAAATCCTGGCAAGAATGATTCAAGATTGTGCTCAGATAAGGATTTATCGGCTGTTCGCTTCTACCTTTGACTTGAAAATTACTTCGGCCTTAAATTTATTCCTCCTTTTAATGTCAATAATGTCTTTATATTTTTTGAATAATGTCACGTCAGTGACTTTGCAGTCGGTTACGATACGACCTACCGTTTTGACTGGTTATGCTATCGCCAATCTCGGGATATCTACTTCCCACGGCGAATCTTCTTCTCAATTGTTTTTTAGCATCACCCATCCGCGAAATCAGTTCGGAGAATCCGCCTGTTATCAGGGTCTGTTATCATCATTTTCTGATTTATTTATCAGATAGAAAATTGGAGAAAAATAGTTTTCGGCACCGCATGACCTTCTACGACGTAGATTACGCCCTCGCGTCTATTTTTTGGATTTTTCACCTCAGATTATGAAAGTGCTCATTTTCCTCTATAAATCCGCAAGATCAAATTTTGAATAGATAACCCATTTATATTATTATTTCAACGTTTTTCTGGAATCAAACGTCAAATAATTGTTTTCATGGTCAATACGCCCCCACAATATTAATTTTTCCAATACATAACCAGTTCAAATTGTAGCTCTTGACCTCCTCTTTCGACCCATCATACCGAATATTCTTCAATTCATCATTTACCAAGTTATTTATTACTTCAAAATCTTTCGTATGACGAAAATTTGGCTACACATGATTTTCTACAACGTCGATCACGCCCACGCGTCTATTTTTTTGTACTTTTCACCTCAGATTATGAAAATGCTCGGACTCCTCTATCGATCTGCCAGACCCGATTTCAAAATAATCTAACAAAACATTGTTCCCAAGAGCAAAATATGGGAATCTTAATTTTAATATAATGTAGATAAAGAGGAAACGTTTGTTTTTATGTTTGCAAAAATCTCTAAAACTACTGAACCAATCGTCTCAAAATTTTGACAGTAGCTTTACTATGTAATCTGAATTGTCATAGGCTATTAAGATTAATTATTAATTAATTAGGAACGTTTCTATGCAAAATATGGAAATAACATGCAAATCAGCTCCGGCTTCTCTTTTTGGCCACTAGGTGGCAAGACGCTATTTCAGCGGTTTACGCGGCTGAAATGGCGCGGTCTGGCCTATGAGTATCAGGTAATCAGTGGTGTGTAGTCCTCGATTTTGAAGATCTGGCTTCTCTCTTTGGCCAACTTGGAGTGCGGGCGAAGCCGCGACGAGGGATGCTAGTACCTTATACACGTGCGACACAACGCCTCGCCATCTGCAGGCGCGCCATCGTACTGCTATCATACTTGGTCGGTTACTCGAAAATGAGCTCATACTCGTCAATTGTATAAAGCTCATTGAAAATTGAATCAAATCTCACTGTAATTGCATCTTACTGTAAAAGAGAATGTTATCACGATCATTCAATTTTATATGAACATGGAAGAAAATGTTGAAAAACTAATTGAAACAATTCAAATTGAAGTTTGGCAAATTCGAAATGTAATCATAAAATAATGTCTTCATCTAAAATAACTTGTTATTATGTCAGAGGAGGATATAGTTTCATGAAGCCGTCAAAATCAAGCCTTAACAATTTCATAAATATGCGATAATGATATATGCTCAAATGCAGTCTTCTCTTTCAATAAAAATTTATTCTAATTAATATTTCAACATAACAATACAATGCACTGTCCACAGTTCAGTTCAAAATACGACTACAAGAGTGTGAATTGTTATTAATTTTCATTAATGATCACATACAATGGTATATCTTTTTGGTGATCCACCAAATACTAAATTTTAAGTATTGCTAGAGGTGACAATGAGCTAGTATAGTCAACAACAATTAGTCTTGAGTTTCACTTATCATCTTTAAATTGTAGAATATTGAAATCACCGATAGAAGTGTCAATGAAGCAAACACTACATAACATGTCTGAACGTCTCTCTCTGTAAAGTTGTGGAGCTTCATGACAAACTGCTTTCCACACTTGGTGTGGAAAGTTAAAAGTGGAAAGTTAAAAGTCTGTCACACTTCGTTTGACACATTTTTAACTTTCCACATTCTCTCACCTTGTCAATATATTCATTCTATATTTTCACAGTAATCTGTGAAAAATAAATTGTCATATCCATAAATCATGAGCTGGGGTATAATGCTCTGATCAAGTCCTGAGTTACACTTCATCTTGAAATTGTCGAATACAGAAATTACCGGTAGAAGTGTCAATGAAGCAAACTACATAAGATGAGTATACGTCTCCTCGTGTAAAGTTGTGGAGCACATCACAAGCTGCTCTCCATCTTAGCTGTTTTTCACGTATAATTTATTAAATTTTTTCACCTTGTCATGACATTTATTTTGTCTTCACACTAGGTATTGAAGGTTGTAAAATATTCTCACACTAGTCTGTGAAATAATATAATATGTACTTTTGAAGAATGGACTGGGGAGTTTGTTTTTGTGTTTTTCTTATTCTGAACAATAGCTAGTAAGAATGGTTGCAAACTATTCAATACTTCCATCCTGTATTTCATGCTGGTACTTTTTGAATATAAATTTGTCGTCAATTGTCCCCCTGGTTGATCTTCAGAATGCAGTTTGGAAATCATATCTATGAAGTATTAAAGAAATTTGTGGCTATTGCTAGCAAGAAAACTACTGCAGTCAACTTCTTCTTTGATAGAGAGTGTAGCATTCTCGTTTTCATTCCTGAGATAGCTAATAATGTCTGTGTCGGCAATTTGATCAGGTGGTTCAACTACAAATCTACGCCTTTTGAGTCCAACAGAAGGTGACTGAAATAAACATAAAAAGTAAAATAATAATCTGACATAGCTAACAAATAAACAATGTCTGTAACGATAATTTGATCTAGTGGTTTAAACAAACTAAAAGAATTCAACTACAAATCCATGTTTATTGAGTCCAACAAAAGGTAGTTAAAATATGTGAATAAACAGTAGAATAATAAATAAATATAAATAGACGATCAAACCTGGTTATCCTGTATCATCTGAAACCATGTCATTGGAACCATAAAAAATTTGCCCAATGATTCCTCTACTCATCGAAGTCTATTCCCATTTTTGCCCAATTTCATCTGTATATATTCATTTGTATATATATGGATATCTGGATCAATTTGACCTGCGTACATATGTATCTAGATCTGGATGGATATTTACCTAGAAAAAAAAGTTCACACAAAGCAACTTTCTTACGAGACCCTCTAAAGACGTAATCAAATGAAATCAAAATCCAAACAATTATATAATTTATCTGACGTTTTCTCCTTTGCTTGCAGAGATTGTCCTTATATTATATCTTATCATATACATAATATAAACTGATGATGTTCGATGTTGTTCCTTTGGACCGTGCAAGACCGCGCGAGCTAACCTGCAACTAACTCGAGCAGACGATTGCTTCCACATAGCTGAGCTCATTCAGTTCAGTTGCAATATATTTATAAATACACTATGCTGATGAGTGAAGACCACGCTTGCGCTGGGTAGTGAACCAGTCGAACGTATACGTCACATGTGGAAGATGTGGAAGAATTTTTGTGGAGCTCGTGTGGACTTCGTGTGCTAGTCGACTCAAATTCCTATACTCGAATATAACTAAGGCTATTTTGATGAAACTTTTTTGACAAAACTAATCGTAAGTGAACGTAGTTTTTGCTTATAACTATTGCAAAACTGTGGGACAGCAGTAAAACGAAAATAATTGAAAAAGTGAGGTTGAACACGACATCAAGCTGTATATAATGGCTAGTCGCGTCCTCGCAAGCGCTTGCTGCGCATACTTGTCGTCGTTGGCGCTCACGCGCCACCTGATGTTCCTTGCTGGATGTAACATTGATACCCAGCACTTTTTTGACAATGCCAGAATCCTTTACTGGATGTTTTTTCTTGAGTTCAGTTTTAATAGCAATTGAATAATTATTTTCTTTCCATTTATATGATAGACGCAATTATCTGTCTTGGAACAAGTTATACCATTTGAAATGAAGAAGGTATGGATGTTTTCATTCCAAACCGATGATCCTTGTTTTAGACCATAGATGGCCTTGTTGAGTAAACCAACCAGATGTTTACTTCCATGAATCACAGAACCTTCAGGTTACTGGACATATACTGCTTCTTTGATCTTACCGTGTAGGAAGGTGGTCTCGACATCCATATAATGTATTTGCAATTTTTGTTTGGCAGCCAAAGCGAGCAGTGTTCTAAGGACTGTGAATCGCACTACTGGAGAGTACGTTTCATCGTAATCAATACCAGGTCATTGGCTGTATCTCTTTGCTACCAACCTTAAACTTGATTGACCTGTCAGTAATTTCCTTCTTTTGTACACCCATCTACATCCAATCACCTTTCCATTTGCTGGTAGTTCTATCAATGTCCATATCTTGTTTTCCATTAATTAATTATATTCAGCGTCTGCAGCAGTTTTTCATTGTACGTGCTCCGGGCTTTCTATGGTTTCTTGAAAACATATTGCTTCCAGTGATTCTGCAATGGCACTGCACATGCTATAATCACCTAGATATTCTGGCCCATTGAGTGTACGTTAAGATTTTCTAATGTTTTGCTCAGCAGGACTTGGTCCGTTGTTTGATGCTGCACTTTCTTGATTTGCATCCGTTTCAATTGGTATATCATCTTGGTACAGTTCAAAATAGGTGAATTTTTTAGTATTCAATGTATAATCTTAACTTTCGAAAAACATTACATCTCTGGAGATAATAATTTTTTGTCGACTATGATCCCAAAGCTGATAACTGTTTTGATTCAGAGCATATCCCACAAAAATCGATTCCATTGCCTTGTAATCAAACTTCTTTCTCATTTGATCTGGGGCGTGTGTTAGAGACTTTGAACGAAATATTTTTAGGTGCGACAAGTCCGGCTTCACGTCAGTCCATAATTTTTTTCTCCCAGAATCGACGCACTGATTCCTAGGTAATTCATCGACGGCAGTCCCGTACTCTGCCTAAAAACATAAGTTACGATTCGCGATACTAAAACTTAAAACTACACTCGCGACCCGGCACTCCCGATGCGTACGCGAATATCGATATAGTAAATCGATGGTTACTTAACTAGCGATGTATGAAGTTCAGTTAGGCTTTAAAATAAACATTTATATATATAATAAAAATAATGCCAGTTTTCATCATCATGTGAATCATTTGGGTAGATTTTTTCCGTACAATTTACATGATAGTTTCTCAAATGTCTTACTAGGAGGCAAGTTTGGATGCGGGTCATCAATCTTGATCAACATTTTTTTGGTGTTTGCTTGCATCAAGAATAGAGTGCACCCACAGTTTCAGGGTTCAACGCTTCCAAACTTCAAAGATATTAGTTAATGTATCTTGGTTGGAGCGGTTGGTCCCGTCTCAAACGACAATATGTCATCTGAGACGTATTTCCACTCACTGCACTACACTTTCACTGTTATCATTGGATACTACATCCAATTTTATTCTGGAAAATTTATAGAAGTAAATAACAAGTATATTCAACAAATCTTACTTCCTCATTTTGATCACATAGAGTAAAACATGGTATATATCAATGCGTCTCATGAAGAAAGACATGCAATTCCGTCAGCAAAGAAAAGCATATCTCAATCTGACCGCGGAAAAAGTCACATGTCGCAATCTGGCCGCGGAGAAAGATACATATCGCAATCTGGCCGCCAAGAAAGACATATGTTGCACATCTCAGAATTTTCGGACGTGGAAAAATACATGGAATGAAAGCTTAGAATGAGTATGTAGTTGAAAAAAAGCCTTGATTGTGAGATGTGTCTCTCTTCGTAAGAGGCATCGATATGAAAAGAGTAACGTTAGTTGACTTTTCACTCTGTCCTTGGATACTAAAGCAATAACAACATGTATTCAAACACAAGGGTCCCAAATGTAATATTATTGGACGACACTTCAGTATCAGAATTGCTTTTCATTTATAAAAATTTCAATTCTGAATACTTGATGTCCAAAACCAGACCGTATAAGAAAAATGGCAAAAATTCTCTACTCACAGTATATTTCTTGTTATAATATAAATTCTGGCTCTGCACATCTTACCTGGTGTACAGATCAAAAACAAAGAATCAAATTCTCACAGAATATACAAATTCAAGAGGAAAGTTAAAAAGAGAACTTATCTGAATTTGGTTGCGTCTCCATCACATTGTAATTTAATCAGCTGCATACGATGAAGCTGCTTATCTGTTTTTACTCTGGAGAAAACTATGATTAGATTGATGTGGAAAACTTCGCTTTCAATCACTCAAACTATCAGGTGACGCGTCAGCGCCACCGACGACAAGTATGCGCAGCAAGCGCGCGTGGGGACGCGACTAGCCATTATATACAGCCCAATGTCGTGTTCAACCTCACTATTTTGATTATTTTTGTTTCACCGCTGTCCCGCAGTTTTGCAATTGTTATCAGCAAGAACTGCTGTCACTTACAGTTAGCTATGTCAGAAAGGTTGCATCAATTTATCTTTCGTTATATTCAAGAATACTTCTTGAGTCGACTACATCAGACAGAGTGCCCCAGAGTTTTTTGAAAATTCTTCCACATGTGACGTATATTACGGTCGACTGATTCACTCCTCAACTCCTCAGCGTAGTGTATATTACGCCCAACATATATACATTATATATATGTATACGTTAGATTTGATGAAATAATGACCTTTGGGGAAAAATATAACGAGAGCAGCATCAAAGACAGGTCAAACTCGCGAGAAGAGACAGATCACAAAGGTTGGTTTGTAAACTTTGAGAACTTCGAGATCTCTATTGAAACGGAGGGAGTAGAGAACAGAAAAAGGGTTTGATCGAGGAAACCTCTACCAGTCGAAAAGGGCCAAATGATAGATTCAACGATAGATGTGCCAGACGAAGACATCAATGCCATGGTGACAGCTATTCACAAAGAACCAAATTCGTATCGAGAGATATGATTCGTATCCAGAAAACTGGAATAAATGGTGAGACCAAATACAAAGCTAGATTGGTCATTCGTGGCTTTAAGATAAGAATGATATGCTTCATATCAACTTATGCTCCAGTGGAAATTAACATGGAAATACCAGAAGGAGTAGAGTGTACAGAGTCAGAAAGATTGAAAAGGGTATGGGAACTATTGAGAGCATTGTACGGATTGAAAATCAGTCCCAAGGTATGATACGAACGCTTCGAAGAAACTGCTCTGAAATTTGGTTTTCAATCCCACAGGAGTGATCCTTGTTTGTTTTGTTGTAGACGGTTCAATAAATTCTTGATTGCTTGATTCCTTGTCGCTATATGTCGATGAAATGTTGATAGACAGCAATGATTCTCAAAAATTGGATGAAATATCGAATCAGCTGATGTTAGAATTTAAAATGATCGATCTTGGGGAACCACAAAATTTCCTGGGGATTGAAATCAAGAGAAACAGAGAAGCAAACGATGATACTGACGCTCGAAGATTACATTGACAAAATGCTAGATAGATTTGATTATGGTGACCTGAAACCTTGAAGATCACCTATGATCACAAGACAAATGTCAAATCGAGAAAGAAGGCAACAAGAAAAGAGCCCAGATGAGCTAGAATGTATTAGAAACATTTCGAATACACCTTGTAGAGAAAAAGTAGTCCCTCTACTATATCTGGTAAATACACTGCAACCAGATATCTCGTATGCCACCAGTGGGTTTGCTGTGCAACTCTTTGGTGACACCATTGCCTAGAAAACTCGCACTACACATTACAATCGCTGAGGTTTTAAATATATCTATTCTACCAATGATTTTATGGTGCGATAACAAAGATGCATGCGCCAGTACTCGAATGAGCACTAGTAGTAAACTAAGACATATGATTGACGTTAGAGAACATTATATTCGAGAATGTGTAGAAAAGAATTTAGAGAGTGTAGAATGGATATCATCCAAAGAGCAGATAGCTGATATATTTATAAAACCTCTATCGTTTAAAATACATAACAGATTGATGAAACAGTTATTAAACTGGAATTCAAGTTGGATTTATAAGCTAGAACTGATAGCGAACACATGTTTTGGAATTTCTATTAGTTACAGGTACGACCAGAAAGAATAACAAGAGCTAGATAGAAAAGAAGGTACTCGGCATCGCTGCGGAAGAGAGTGTTAGAAATGTGTGGTCGCTCCAAGCCTCGCGCATATACGGTTTGCGCTGCGAGCTACTGGCACGTCGGCCTATAGCTACTTCTCCCCTCCACTGCCAGCCCGTTTGCCTCGTCGCTGGCTCACTCTGAGTCGAGCTCTCAGCGTGCAAACTGCTCCTCGTGCTTCGTGCCGTGATCACCAAGTCTACTCGATTGATTTGCGGATAGAACGCTCGATTGATACGAATATAGATAGATTCGAGGCTAGATTTCATATTACTAATAAAGTGTTTTGTGTGAAAGGTAAAACTTTGCGTTTTTATTTCAGTTCGCACTTCGCATCACGTTGTTACGGTTGCGTTTTATTAACATTCACAACATCACTACAAAAATACCAGCCCAGCTAGCAGTTTAGAGTGAAACAGATGGTAGTCCGGTCAGTTCACAGTAACAACAGCAGTTCAGTTGCAATATATACATATATATTAAGGCGTGTCAGGACTGGCTAACTGGAGCTCGGCCCCGTTCTTTTCTAGCATTTCTAGCGTATGCCCTCCGGTATATTCTGTGCCTTGATCACATCTCAAATAACAGAATTTTTCGTCGCTTCCCTAGATGTTTCTAGCGTTGACCAGGGATGTTTCCAGACTTTCTTCCGAATCATCTTCATGTTTCATCGGGTATGCTTGGGCCAGTCTAGAGTAGTCGTCAACGAATACAGCGATCTGCAGCAAATCTGTATTTCTGTATCTGTAATAAGCAGCAATCTGTATCTCTTGGGATGTGTCATAGGGCTTACGGGTCCCATCGTGTCTGCGTGTATTATTTCTAAAGGTCTTGTTGCTCGAGTTCTAACTTTCGGATGAGGCAATCTGTTAAATTTAGATACGATACATACTTCACATTCTAATATTTTACTATCAAACTTTACGTTTTTTAGATAAGAGATGTCAGGATTCTGTTTTTGAAACTTCTTTAAGTATGTCAATGATGCATGTCCAAGTCTCGCATGCCATACCAATGCTCTACTGCGATATGTTGAGCTATTTTCGAGCGAGTGGGAGTGATTTTTATTAGTGATCAGGGCATTATACTCACTGGTATCTTTAGAGGTTTGCGGTCTATTTTGATCTCCTTGCAAGCTCTCTCTTCCGCGACCACGTCTACGGCCACGGCCATAGCCGCGGCCAGTGCTAGTTTTCGCTATTTGATTTGGACTAGATTCTTGGTTTTGAGAACCTTTTCGTTTTGAATCTCTATCTTTCGAGCTACCATCGCGACCACGCCATTTATCCCTTCTGTTATTTCAAAAGTCATACCTTTTTCCAACTGGTTTTTGTGGGTATTTGCCAGTCAATTTGTAGATTTCTTCGTCATCGAGCGAGCAGTTTCTGTTTATATGGTCTGCATGTTGACGGCATCTGTAGCACATCGTGCTCCGTCTATCGCACTCATCGTCTGTATGACCTTTGTTTCCACACTTGCGACATAAGGGTTTTGGAATGGTACCCATGTACATTGCCTTGTCGAGCTTTTGTCTTTCTCTCTATCTGCCTCCTGTTCAGTTATATATTTTTTCAATAAGTCAGTAGTCATTCTTTCACCCGATAAATTTTTGTAATTGAATTCTTGATGTTGAATTTGAGTTTTTGATTTTATTGCGTCATAAAAGGCATCTTTATCTTCATTCTCAGTCAATTTTGGAAAAGAAGGTATGTTATTGTATTTTCTAACTATCTGTCCCAGAAGTGTGAAGCAGATTCTCTGTTTGGATCGTATTGAATTGAGTGCAATTGTCTTCTAACCGAGCCCGTCGTAACGTCAGTTTCACTGGTTTTCAACTGTTTGATTTTATCTAAGAATTTTACTGGATAGGTAATGTGTACCATTTTAGCATAGTAGGATTCATCTATTCTATTGATTAGAATATTTCGAACCGTCACTCTGTCTTTTTCTAACTTCTGTTCGTCACAGTAGTTTGGTCCATCTTGTGGTTGTATTATGTAATGTAGATCTAGCAATTTAAGTTCAGATTTGAATATGTCTAAGAACGTCTTTACACTCACTTTTTGCGTCAGTTTTTAGTCCATTTTAATAGATGGTTCTATAACATGTGACATATTTACCGATTTCGGTTGCACTTACATCCCCCAAACTAGCTAGGGAACGTTCAATCTTCTCGAGTCTACTTCCAAATTCTCGTTTGGCATCGATATATTATCCGTTGCACATTTTTCTAGCATGCCATCAATTCCCCTTACATTTTGTCGAGCTTTCTTGAGATCCTCTTTGAGTGTCTCGATCTCTAATTTTTGAGCTATATAAACAGAATCGATAGCGTTAGAACCTCGCCACTGATTTCGGTTCCAGGTGATGGATTTTTAGGAAGTTTACCCATTTGTATTTTTTTGAGATCTAGGTTAAAAGTCTTCGTCTGTTTTATTAGGGGCGTGCTTGTTCTCTTACCAGCTACTTTTGTTTTTAGAACGTCCAATTTTTCTCTATCTAGGCTCGTGTCATCAAGCGTTCTAGCTCTGACTATTTCTTGGGAACTGGCGTGATTGTTTAATCTAGCTTTTCGAGCTTCTCTATTTTTTAATGCCTTGGCTTTCACGATTCTTTGCGTTTCCTTCGACTGAACAATCATGTCTGTGAAAATCAGGAGAGGAGAAATAATTGATAACCGCACAGCAAAGCTATCAATTATTGACCAAAAATAATAGCACAGGAAGTTATAAGTGGTCCATGTATGCTAAGAGTGAAGTGTGGTAAGTTGTAAAGAAAATTGACTGACTGTATGGTAATTTCTTACTGAAAGTTCACCACAAAAAGATCAAATGATATCTGAACAACAAGCTAACAAGTATCTGATTGTGTTGATAGTGACGTAGTTCAATTGATTTTATTTCAATAAATTGGGTGGTCAATATTTCACTGCTTCACTCACTAGCGTTACATTTATAAGAGCAATTTAACTTCCACTGCAAGTTTTTGAACGATCAATGATAATGGATTTCCTTATTTACCGACAGGGTGTTCCGTTCCGTCTCCGAATCTAACGACGATGTTTTCACTCTCGTCAGTGCCAAGTTCTAAAGTTTGGCCAGGGTGGGTTGTATGAGTGTCCAACTCACAGACCAAAGTCAGCATAAATATGTGGATGGTCGTGTCACCTGTATATGGATAAATTCCGTTTCTCTAACTTCCGCTTTCGAGACGGTATATTTTGAAAATTCGCAATTTCAATATTCTCATCAAACTACAACCTGCAAATTACGATCAGTATTTCACAATCCGGAATTCATCTCAGATGCATTAGCTGGATAGTATAGCAACGGAAAAGAATTGATTCGAGCTTGTATTTCTAATTCGAAAATTTGTTCCGTATCAGTCGAAACGAGCTTTACCAACGCAAAATAAAACTTGTGAAATTGGTGGCCTCCTGTCCTTCCTTCCTTTCGAGCTCTGCTGGCTGGATGTGGATCCAACGAAATAAAGGCACCCGTCGCACTCTCTCTTCCTAACTTTTCAAGCACAAAGACACTTCTAGCACTTTTCGATTTTTCATTTACCTCACTCCGTGCGCAGTGAAAGTGGTGCCAGGACCGTAACCTGAGGGAATCTATGTATAATATGCGCACTTGGAAGTGAGGATATTCCGAATGGAAATGAGAACGCTTAAAAAAAAAGTTGCACCTTTCACACGAAACACATTAGTAATAATAATAAACACATAAATAAACACATTAGTAATATGAAATCTAGCTATGATGAATCTAGCCTCGAATCTATCTATATCCGTATCGATCAAGCTTTTCATCTGCGAATGAATCGGGTATACTTGGTGATCACGGCACGTAGCACAAGGAGCAGTTTGCGCGCCGGAAGATTTACTCAGAGTAAGCCGGCGGCGAGGCGAACGGGCTGGCGGTAGAGAGGAGAAGTAGCTATAGGCTGACGCGCTAGCGGCTTGCAGCGCAAACCTCATATGCGCGAGGCTTGATGCGACCGCACATTTCTGACATATATAAATTGTTTAGGTAAGTTTAAATACACCATGAGCAGATTTCTTTCTCATAATTAAACATTTACCTTTAAAAAAGGTCCACGTTGACGACAAGTATGTTCCGTATTCTGTGGTTCGTTGTTGACTAAATCCTCGAAAGACTTCATTTTTCGGAGTGGGTAAAAATTTGAAAATGTCTGTTCAATCTTTCAATTTGATCGGTCTATTTCAACCCATTCACGCCCAAAACGCCTGAAATTTCAGCCCGACTTTGAATGTGTACCAAACGAAGAAAAAATTTTTTTCTTCAAATGAAACTAGTCATTCTCTATATTTTCGGGGTCGCTTTACACGATTCTGGAGTAAGATTTAGGATTCGGTCTCAAAAAAATCCAATATGACGGTGTTTCTTAGAAAAAAGTACCAAAATTTCGACATTTTTTTTCTTTTACCAATATTTTGCATCGAAAAAAATTTTTTGTCACAAAACAAACACTCATAAAATCTCGACATTTTGTTGGATTTTCGAAATATACTATAGTTATTTTTTGGTACTCAATCTGACGACCTCAAAATGGCGAATTTAGTCAAAAAGAAAAATAACTCTTTGTTCACTTAGCAGATCAAAAGTTTCTATCAAATACGCGTATCTCGTGTAGGTATATTGGGGGGTTTTTGGGGTCGCTGATTCCGAATCCGGTATCAGATTCCCAAAAATCAAGATGGCGGATCAAATATGGCGGACGTGATATATCAAAACTCAGTATTTTGGAAAATAAAAAGTTACAGCTCATTTTACGTCAAATTCCAAATCGAAACTATTCCTGGTGATTTTCCGATTAGGCGCGTATTTTTCGAGTTAAACATTCTTCAAGTTTACGAGTTACAACTGTCCAAGGCTTATCTTTCTCTCATGAGGCCGAAGCATACTACCAACTGCTCATTCCTGATGTAGGTACATTAGGGGGTTTCTGGGGTCGCTGAATCCGAATTCGGTATCAGATTCCCAAAAGTCAAGATGGCGGATCCAATATGGCGGACGATCTATCAGAACTCAATCTTTCAAAATCATCGTACCAAGTTCTATATACCAAGTGTGGTGCTAGAGAATTTTGAAGTTTGATTTTCTATGGATAAAAACTACTATTGAACTTCATTACATCGACTTGATTATGTTTTCAGTACCCAAAAAGAAAGTATCTCAACTTTCAAAAAAATCCGCTCTTTGCTAACATTCGCTTCAAACTCATAATGAATATCTCGCAATAGTTGCAATTGTTCAACGTCATCTGGAAACACAATTCACTCTCAAGTTTTCAGTTGATTCAATCATATTCAGAACGTCTTTCGCCGTCATTTCGGGCGTTACCATCTCTCACTACGTGGAGGTAGAGGAACCTGAGAGTCTTTTTCTTTTTTTCTTAATAATCTGTTTTTTTTTGGATTATTGTTATTTTTTTTGTATTTTTAAATTTTGTTTTGTATTCATCATTCATTTTTTATAGTATTTCTCCGGGTATTACGAATATGTTTGTGAAAAGGGTGACACATTGAAATAGGTGAATCAAAATTAATCAAAATAATTAGGATTCATGCTGTTTAAGAAAACAGTTACGGCATAAATATAAGTCACAAGTCTCACAATACTTATTTGTGTAACTTCTTCTACATGACGAACATTTTTTTTGTTTTTGTTGTTGTAGTTCTTTGTGGGTTTTTTTTACGAATTAGAATGGTTTTATCCATGTAATATCGAGAAATGAATAATGCACATTCCAATGTACTTCTCTTGTTCTCATTTCCATTAGCTGCATTGAAAAGAATGACTGCATTAGTTATCGCAGCTTGAATGAGCCGTACATAAATTACCCACGTCCACTTTTTTGATCTGATAAATGGCAAAAGATTATTGCAGTGCATATCGTGAAGATCTACACCGCCCATGTATTTGTTATATACATGGATAGCCATTGGAGAAGGTATCTCTACTTTAGACTTCGATTCAGAACTGTATCGTTTGGAGGTCGAAAGTGGAGTAACGCCTGCAGCACTAGAAGCCATTTTGTAATTTGCAGATTTTATAATAAATAATATACTATGGATATGTTTTTCTTGTATGTGAAGTAAAGCTAGTTACCTCGTGATTTGAATAGTTCAGAACTAACCACGTAATATAAATAAGTTGGTAGTATGCTTCGGCCTCATGAGAGAAAGATAAGCCTTGGACAGTTGTAACTCGTAAACTTGAAGAATTTTTAATGTAGTTAAGATAGTATTCACAGAATATTGAGCCTTCTTTCGGCTCCATGTTTCTCTGCTACGGATTTCGAACTGAATAATTTCATATAAAGTAATATAAAATTGTACGATCAAACGAACTTACCTATTTGAAGTTCGATCGTAATTATATGTAAGGCCTCGTTCGAAGAGATAATGTGTAGTCCCTCCTCAACCCCGCTACGAATTGTGGCACTTTTAGCGCCGTAGCGCCGTCTACCGTACTCTATGTACGGCGTGGCGCTCGCGCTCTCCTCATCTATTCAGAGTTTTGTCATTTTTTGTTAAAAAAGGTTTGCTGTACTTACATAGGTATTTTGGGTATATTGGAAACTCTTACATGGGCGGAAGTGATCTCTTCGAGCGAGGCCCTACATATAATCACGATCGAAATCCACGTAGGTAAGTTGGTTCAATCGTACAATTATATTTCGGCCTCGTTCTCAAGATTATGTGTAAGAGCCGCGGTGGCTCAGTAGACAAGACTCTTGACTCCCGCCCAGAGGGTCTGGATTCGAATCCCGGTATGCTTCTCTGATTTTTTCAAGTGCATTGAAATTCACACCGCGGCTCGATGGTTCGGAAGAAACTGTAGGGCCAGTTGTGATGCAAATGCATTGCAACTATAGGGACAATCAAATATAAAAATACGCTCCGTCGTGAGCAATTACATATGAATTGTGGCAAATCGGGCTCCTGACGGAGCCCACGGCCAATAGCGAAAAGAAGAAGAAAAAGATTATGTGTAGAATTCAGAGATACTGCATTTTTCAACTTATTATCTTTTCTATTTTGTTGATACGATCATCACAAACATCCTTTAGCTTAGTCACTATAATCATTAGTTATACTTACTAGGGGGGTACCCCCCTGCTCGCTTCGCTCGCCAACCCCCCGTGTGTTCTTTAGAAATCAATAATTTCAATAATAAGTGTAGTAATAATTAAAAGAAAATTACATTCAAAACAATAAAACTTTAAACTTGAACTTTCGATTTTTCGATTTTTGTTCGATTGAAAAGAATACTGAACGAACGATTCGAATTAAAATAAAAGATTAATGTCAGCTATATTCATGTTAAACGTTTGTTTTTGCTTTCTCAAAGAGAAAGATTTGTAATGGAGCAAAAATCAACCCACCGAATCAGACCTCGGGACCTCAATTTTCGTAATCTACGGGTCGAAAAATCTCGGCCGAGTTCAATTTTCAGCAAAATCCGTTGTTTATTTCTCTAGCAACCGTTGCTAAGGTGTAAAATTTTTCGTTTCTTTTGTCTAAGATAACTTTCGAAGGAATCGTCCGATCTTGCTGAAATTTCGCACACCGGTTAGTTGTGGCAAGATCTATCACGAGTTCAATTTTCAGCAAAATCCGTTGGTTATTTCCTTAGCAACCGTTTCTAACGTGTTTTCTCACAAATCCTTATGAGTGCTCATTGGAGCAAGCCGGAAAATCAGTTTTAAGTCACACTCGATGGCCAAGGACACTGAATTGTTCTATTTTCTTCATAGCAACCGTTGTTTACTTCCCTAGCAACCGTTATGAAGGTTGGAAATTAATAATTTAAGACCTATTTCCATCATTTTCGACGGCAAAGAACAAAATC
>JAJGXB010000140.1:0-14760 GCA_020882725.1 Aphelinus certus
TGTAATCATCGGTTGCTACGGAAATTTTCTCATTGATTCTCGTCGATCCCCGTGTGTATTCGGAATCAGGTAGAGTGATTTAAGCAGTATATGATATTGTTTTTTTTGTTTTACGCCCTACAATATCACTTCTGAGTCTATAGGCGGGTCGAGGAATGGATTCGCTCGACACATTCCACGACCCACCTATTGCCTTTTTTCGTACTAGTGACGGATAAGCTGATGCTCCCGAGAGAATAGTACATTACGTGACTAGTGCGCAAAGTAGGTGAATCCAGCACGAGTGGAGATTGTAATAGTAAGAGTGAAGTAGGTGAAGACAACACGAGTTCTGGATTCACCCACGTGCGAACGAGTTGCGTATACTATTTTTCGTGCGAAAACACGCGTACATAGCGTCATGCCTTTGCTGACTTCATCCGCGCAGCTGTAATTGCTTCCTGTGCCGCTTGATCGGTTCGTCCATTTTTTTTTGTTTGCCCTCTCCTGAAAATATTTCATAAGGTTAATAATACTTTACTAATTAAATACTTTACTCTACTATACTATACTATATTATATTAATTAGCCTTTAAACAAATATGACTTTTCCATTATGCACTGCCCATTATGCTCAATTTTTAGCGTGGCGCAGCACAACCTCTCGTGTACGCTCGGTCTTATGTAGAGTCGAAAAGAAGCATCGAAAACGCGAGATTTTAGCTTCAGCGCTTCAGCTCTGGAGAGTTGAAGTGAAACGCCCGATACATGGGATCCAGTTTTCACTCAAAATCATTTACTCATGAAATTGGCTGTTATCAATCAATTCTTCAAAAAGTGTTATCACTGGATGCACAATTCTTTAACAAACTCAAGTATACTACATTTGCTTGTCCAACAATTATTTTTAACCTTTCCGTGTTTTTTGATTTGGGCATGGTACACTGCGAGGTAACCTGAAGGCTATAATACAAACGAATACAACTACTTTGTGAGTTGAAAAGTCATTTTTGGACAGATATACCCTATATATTTCAGTTCGTTACTGAATCACGCACCCTGTGATAACATTTTTGTAACAATCAATTGATATTACTCAATTTTATAAGTAAATAACTTTGATATTAAATTGCACTTAATAAATAATCAATAAATAATCAATAAATAATAAATCATAATAATGATTCATCAATAAATAATCTAAAAAACAACATGCAATAATATGTGATGCAATAATATATGATCTCCAAATTACCAAAAACAAATTCAACAATGAATAATAATAATGATAAAAACTATGAGTAATAATGATGGTTAGAAGAAAATTCAGAGAGGTTTATTAGGTTTATAAGGTTTGTAGGTATGAAAACAACAGGAATTTGGGAAAATTATATTTGAACAAGGTAATGGTATACAAAGGTATTGGTACATAATAATTGGTGGACATGGGTTTAAATTTTACAGAAGAGTGTCAAAGCAATTGTTACAGAAAAATGGGTCAAGGGGTGGAGGAATTTTTTTTAAAGGAATACATGCGTTATGAAACCAAAGCATACAGCCTTCACACCCTATAGAGTCTCCTAGACTCAGAGAATCCTTATATAAAAAGTGATGGGGGTCAAAGTGAAGCATCTTAACTCGTGATTTGATTGGTGTAGACCTAACCACGTGACGAGTCGCGTAAAATATAGATATAGATAGTGAATGCAGGCAAGCAAGAGACATAAGAACGATAAGTTTTGAGGTTGTAACAATCAAATCCTTGCCAGATGTTTCCAAAATCCAAATGTAGGTTTTAAATTTGCGGATAATGAAAATAAAATAAAAGTTGAATGAAATATGAATGAAGGGTTTAAAAATGCGAATATTGTGAATGAATTGATAAGAAAATGGAAAAGATTATCGTAGGTGAATGGTTGGAATATAATTTTGAAACGCAGGAATGTAGATCGCGCGCAGCGCGTCTGAATGTAGCTAGTTATTACAAATATAACAAACCCATTTAAAACTAGTTCGATTTTCTTCTACAAACCTTTTAATTTTCACAAAAGATGAATGATCAATAAAAGGCTTGATAATAGTAATATCGACTTCTTCATTAAAGACCCAACAAGGTTGGAAGTCAACAGCTATTCCAACCATGTACTTCACGCTATATGAATATATTCTAAAACTGAATATAAAAACTTAGTACCCTAGACAGTCAGCTATAACATTATAGTCTGCTTTAATTAATTCAAGAGGGCAGTAAGATAAAAATCTGACGGAGACGATGGGAGGGCACTCTTCTTTAGCGGGAGAACATGAGCCTTATACCAGGATGACGGGAAGATTCCTTTGCGCAGGGGGAGTTGAACAGGTTCATGATTTTATCTCCGATTACAAGCAGAGCATCAACAATGATACTCAGAGGTATACCATCATCACCAACTGATTGCAAAGTAAAATGAGAAATGTTCAGGATAACATCATTAACATGAAACGAAAACCGTCTTCCTCGGAAGCAGAAGAGATGATATCCCGGTAGACCGAAGCACTCTCATTGTGCGAGATGGACACCTTAGCAGAGTGGGTGTTCAGATCCTCTGGCGTGATCCCATTCAAGTCCTCCTTTTGCTTAGGTAGAAAATGAAGGTTGCGCAATTATTTCCAAACCGTGTTAGTGTCGAGTGCCTCTGACACTTTACTCGAGAGAAACTCTGTACGGGCCTGAGTCGTTTTGCTATCGGAAAGATCACGCAGCCTCTGAAATTCGACGAGCAGGTTCTCATCCCCTGTCCTAGTGTAGCGTTTGTAAGTTGCGTCCATCTTTTTGAACAGCAGTGTTAACTCGGCATCAATCAACGGCAATCTATTCTTTCTGGGCTTAAACTCTTTAAAAGGTACCAGCTCATCATTGGTTCGTAAGATTGCTGCTAAGACAGTCAAGTGCAGAGTTACGTTCGTCCGTGATTATGTCATTGTCGTCCACCAGCATGACGTCAATCCATGTGCGAGACATAGAGATCATATGCGTAGCCCCGTGCTGGATCAGACGCAACGATAGTTCATCAGTTAATTTGCGAACAAATTTTGAATCATCACTGTCTGAAAGAAGATCGGCATTCAGATCACCCATTACAAATTTGTGGCTGAAGTCAAAGCAGTGTGTTTTTAAGTCGTTAATCATCGGAGGATTTTTTGTAGAGACAATATGTGGAGGCCTGTAGATGACCGCAGCAAAAATTGGTTGGGAGTTGCCGCGCTGCAATGAGCAAAAAAGGTACTCAGGTATGCCAGGCTTACCTGGTCCAGTGGTATTCGACAAAACTAGTAGTTCAACCTTGTAAAAATCCCGGACGTGAAGTGCGACCCCACCGCCAATCGTGTTACGGTCATTTCTTATTAATTTGTAATTTGGTTATACATTCTTCTATCGGCTAAGATGTTTTTCGCGGGGCTAGCCACGTGACACATATTAAATAACAAAAATTGATATTCATTGAATTGTTAATTAGTTGTCAAATAGACGTACAACACTAAAAACTTGTTCTCGAGGGTTTTTAGGGTCGCTGATTACGAATTTGAAATTGAAATTTCGATTATTTCGAACTCAAGATAACTCGAGTTCAAAAGGTCGGTCTGAAAAGTCTAAACAAAATTAAAAAAAAAAACAAAAAAAAGAAAATGGAGACAATAACCACTACGTCTTCGTTCGTGTCTCTGGAATCAACCAAGCGCGGTTACTTTATCAATACTTCAGATTCGTAATCAGCGACCCCAAAAAAACCCAAGTACAAGATTTTAGTGCTCTCCGTCTATTTTTAGAAAAGTAAGTCCACCATGTTGAATCCGCAATCTTGGATGTAAAAATTTCATTATTATGACTTCAGATTCGTAATCAGCGACCCCAAAAACCCCCAAATACAAGTTTTTACTGCTCTACGTATATTTTTAGAAAAGTGAGTCCGCCATGTTGAAACCGCCATCTTAGATATGAAAATTTCATTATTCTGACTTCAGATTCGTGATCAGCGACCCCAAAAACCCCCGAGTGATAATTTTCAACGTGATATATTGAACAGAAAAATGTGAGACACAAAGGGTTAAAACTAGTCATAATGCCCGTATACATACAATTTGAGTCATTGTTATAACGCTTGTGTACAATTCATATGCCTACGCTTGTACGTGCAATCAACTCCCGATTTTCTGATGGACGAGCCGGGATATTGGCGCGTAATTGTCGGAATTGTCGCGGGTCATAAATTATAGCTCGGCCTTTGAGCTTTCCGTTCTTTAGGGCTTCGAGCACTCGATCGTTGGGAACGGAGACGAGTTGCGTTGCGCCACGGCTTATAATACTTTACGACCAAACGGCTGTCATGCAGCTGACACGGTTCAGGTAGTCGCGTCTGTTCGGATTGTCCCTTTCTTCGAGCGCGTCCGGCTTGACTGTGCGGTTGCGTCGATGCTTTACTCGAGCTGTCGTGCTCCCGTACCCGCACGGGTGCTCCGGTTGTTCTCCCGCCACGCATTGCCCCAGCCAGGACTCCGCAATACCTCATATATTCAAGTGTCTGAGGAACAATTTGATCAGTAAGGATATTGCGTTTTCTTTAAGCGATTCAACTGCAGGAGATAGAAAATTTGCGAAGTAGAGTGATATTGTCAAAGCCTACCAATTTGACAGCTACGGAAGCGATAGAGAGAGTAAACTTAGAAAATTAACAGTGTCACATAGACTTGAGTGAATTAAAAGAAATGAGCGTTAAACATGCTACGTAAGTATCCAGCAGTTCTGTAGCTGATGAATTGGATAGGCTGTCTGCTTGTTTTAAATTAGACTCAAGTGCGAAAGACACCGCTTTTATTGTACAATTTTTTAATAACTTGATTGATGCGTTGAATGGAGTGTGCAATTATGTACAGAAAACTTGTTACTGATGTAAGCTTCCATGTTTCATTTTTACTTGATGCGAAAATACAAGTAAAAAAATGCAATTTGTTAATAAAATAGACCACAAACCAGAAATGTCTCATATCCCATGTTTGAGAAATTTAATCATTATACATCGATTCACTACTACTTCTTTCAAGGGTTAATTTTCGAGTACCTGGAAGGCTATTACGAACAAATATCAATGAGTCAAAGGAAATAAACGGTCACGTTATCGCATTTATCTTCTATAGAAAGGAGTATGAATCGCACAAATGCAATAATCAGCAATATTGATATTGATAACGTCTTAATATGTAGACATGAGAAACTAATTCTAGAAAAATTGTACGAGTATAAATGAATTACCAGTTAACTAGTTTTAAGCTTGTAAACCGATATGTGAAACAATTTGCAATGCGATGCTTCTCTCTATAATATTTATAATACTACTAGCGTCCCCCGTTGCGGCTTCGACCGCGAATATATGTATTGAGTTCGAAATGTTATTCTCATTTGTTGTTAAAAACTCGTATGATATGTATTTATTTGTAAACTTTGTATAATTTGATACTTTGTAATCCTTGGAGTTGTAATTTTCATGTATCCTCTGAGGATTTGAAATTTTTAAGACTTCTGGATAAACGACGTTCTTAGTTCTTGAATTTTGAGGAATAAATATGAATTGGTTACGTGCATCCCCTGTGTGTGAAAGAGCAACAATCAATTGGCCGCGTAAAAAACATTCTGTTTGCAAATCTATCCCTACGTACTTAAAGGTCTGTCCTTGAAATTTGTTGACCGTCAAAGCGAAAAAAAGTTTCACAGAAAATTGTAATCGTTTGGATTGAAATTGTAAGTCTGATGAAATCATAGGTATGCGAGATATAAATACTGTTTCTCCAGCTGCAGGTCCTGTAAGAATAGTTGCTTCGATTACATTTTCCTGCATAACTTTAATTTTCAATCTTGTGCCATGACATAAATTGGGAGAATTTAGATTGCGTAATAGCATTATTGGAGAACCAATTTTCAATTTTAAGTCATGAGGTGGAAAGCCTGAAGGATCAAAAGAGTTCAGAATTCCTTGAGGGTAGTGTACAACTTCATCAATGTTAATCACTGTATCGATAGAATGATAATGTCGTATCTCTCCATCTACCTTTCCCAAAATAATATTATTATTATTAGCGGTAGCATTTTGAGGCGTTATGATTGCCCTTTCGCATAACCAATTCAAAGGTTTGTCAGGAAGATTTTCAATTTCTGGATAGACTTTAAAAATCAGGTCCATGGCTGTATTAACAGTCGTTTTCATTTGATACTTTCCCATCTCTAATTTTTAGAAGTTCTAAAGGGAATTGCAAATCCCCACCTCCAATGTGAGCTCTCATATTTATTCGTAAATGTAATTTTTCTATCAAATTCCAAATTGAAGACGACTTCAAACATGCTTTTACAATGTCAGCGCGAGTTTCTTTTTGAATCACAGGCAAAGTTTGCCAAAAGTCTCCAGAAAAAACGAAAGTTATTCCACCCATAGGTTTACTCATAGATTTTAAATCTCGCAACGTGCAATCCAGAGCTTCAATATGCGAACGGTGACTCATAGTACATTCATCCCATACGATAAGAGAAGTTTCTTCGATAATTTTGCATATAGGACTATTTTTTCTCATTGAACATATTGTATCTTGGCCAATGAAAACGTTCAAAGGTTATTTGAACGTGGAATGGGCAGTTTTACCTCCAGCAAGAAGATTTGCTGCAATACCTAAAGATGCAGCAGCTAAAACTAAAGCACCCAAAATACGAGTTTGAGCTAATATTAAGTTTGGTCTTTAGTTAGCCACTTTAGGTATTGCAACGATCAGGCGATCGAATCCCTATTCACGCAAACGAGCCTTCGCGCGTAGCCACCTATTGAGAGCTTTGGAACTACGGCGTTCACAAGCCTGCAGCTGCGCATGGAGTTGTGCGCAGTTCTTCTCTCTCGTTCTTTTCACCGCGGACGCGAGCGGCCGGCCGCGTGGGGACATTCTCGTCTCGCCCGCCACACAGCTAGGAAGCTTCAGCAGCAGCTCAATCCGGAGCCCTGAAATCGACCTCGTGGTGGCAACCGAGAACGACTCCAGCACACGTGCAGCGCAACCAAGTTAATTAAGGTAGTAACAAGCGGCGGAAATAGCCAACAGGCGAAACCGTTCGCGAGTGGGTCAGCTCTGAGGCTTCGGCCTTACCCTCGCCTGCGTGTCCTTCAATTTTCCTTTCCTTCTTCCGGAAGAAGTACCGTGAAAGCCCGTGAAAAACGGGTAGATTAGCGGTCATCCGGATCTGTAGGCGCGATCGCGGTCGTGGACGCGTCGGAGTGTTTCAAAGTGCCGCGAGTGTTAGTTTTAAGATTTCACATTGTTCCCGCGACAGCCATTTTGAAATCATAGAATCGATTGCGATCGTGTGCGGACGGGATTGTGGTTCGTACCCCTCGTCAAGGACTCGTGTCTATCAATTATTAATTCCACGTCGTTAGTACATGTCGGAATTTCGCGTGCGTGAAAATTCAGTCGTTGGAAACCGCGGAATTAATTGTTCAGTCGATCGAGTGATTCAATGGTAAAATTCGCTTAGTTCTAATTCAATTTGTTCGAGATAAAATTTTAATTTTAACTGCATTAATATTCAATTCATTTCGTGTATCAAAACGCGCCAGATTCGGAGATTACGGGTTTTTCTATATTACAGGAATTCGCAGCGATCAACCAATCAGGTGGCGTCGCAATCCATTCAATAAATTTAAACGAGAGTTAGGAGCTAGGACGGAGAAGCGGGGTTTTTGTCCACCACCCTCTCCAGCGTCATTGAAGGACAAATTATTTTCTATTTCATCAACACGAATCTCGTTCGCGTTAGCGTGTATTGCTCTCAAGCAATAGGGAAATTTTGAATAAAATTTGGTATTCTTGAATTGTTGATTTTCTCTTCTATTCCTCTCACATTCCTGCATGTGTCCATACAATTAAAATTCATAAGTAAAATTCGCAGCATACCCACTACCTCGGTATACATAATAACAACTAAGATCACTTCAGCATATTAGATTCCAAACAATCACGCATTCCCATAATGTTATGTGGATTTTTTAAAGCATTATAGAGATCACAAACATTTTGTGGACCACGAATTGGCGTAGGTAGACCGAAATCAATCAATCTGCACAATCCAGGAGCTTCATCTTTATTCATAGATCCAACTACAATATCTTTTGTAATAGCGTAATTTTCTGATGGATCATATTCAAAAGCAGATCTTCAACGTACTATGAACGGGGCTTCAATTATTCGATCCTGACGAACGGCTTGTGTTCGTCTGGTTCTAATCGTCTACCGCCCAATGTTACTTCTAGGTCTCGGCATTGTCACCAAAATCATTTGGCATCAGGGGACTGGGATTCAAAAGATCCCAGAAAGAGGCTGAGCTCATTTTCAAGCTCTCCTATATAGCCGATAGAACGCTGACTCTGTTGTGAGAGAGCGCCGCGCCATACCTTATACACGTGCGACTCAACGCCTCGCCATCTACTGGCGCGCCATGGTACTTGGTCAGTTACCCCCACCACAGAAAAATGCATTGTCTATTTCTCGGTTTCTACTCAAAATTTTAAAATGCCACATATTCATAAACATGCCTGGAGTGGTCAAAAATCAAGTATCAAAATTTCATGAAAATCGGTTCAGTCATTTTTGAGATTAGCGGCCACAAAAAACAGGCTGTCCTTTTATATAGCAGTATATAGATGTAATGGATAATCATGTCCGTATATATACTTAATGAATAAATAAAAATTATGATATTTCTGATCTTTTACTTTAATAGTGTTAAAAATTAAAAAATTAGCATTTTAATTGTTAGTATATTTTTTAATGTCTTTATACAATAAATTAATGCCAAGACGACGATGATCAGTTTCACTCATTTTATTGTAAAAGAAATAATTCGAGTATACTCATCAAATTTTTAGGAAAATATAACGATCAGAAATTGATTTACTTACGATGGAACAGCAGAGCACTGAAACAATTACGTCAAGCGAGCGATTTTTCAATGTCGAGTGTGGAGTGTAGTAACTGGACGGCGAGCCGCAGCAAACGCACGCCGTTGGCGAGCTGTCGTGATAAGGGCTCAAGTGGCTGCTGAGCGACCTGCAGCACAAGGATGAGGTCGGCGTGTTTCCAACTGAAACAAAGCGCGGCGACAAAAAGCCAATCGGTCCGGATGGCCTCGTCGAGCACACTTGAAACACCGAGCACAGTAGCGAGCACCACGTCCAAGAGGTGTAGTGCTCAGACATCCCAGTGGCGAGCAGCACGCACGAGCAACAAGTAGAGCAGTGATCTGAGCTGGTATCAGAGCTTCTGCAAGACAGTTCTCTGTGGATAACGTTCAGTAGCTCAGCCGGGTTGACGAAGTATTGCTGCTCTTCCATAGAAGCAGGTAAGCACTTCAGCCACACTCAGGTGTCAGTCACCATCTCGATGATGTTGTAAATGTGATTTTCCATTGGTTTGACGTATCTTCTGATTGGCAAGCAAACATTGACTGAGGAATGAGGATCGCGAACTGTTTACTCTCTTTATAGGCAGCTTGTCGAAGCTTCCATGAGCTTCCATTACAACTTACCTCTTCCGCAGATTATTCGAGAAGACACAGACGTATGAGCCAATACACACCCGAAAAAATTCTGGAAATGCATTTATTTACCTCGCGAGCGCGTGTTCTAACTTGTTCTACCTTCTCAGTTCAACGTATCGGCTCGAGCGGGAGAGCAAGCCGGCGCAGCGTACCTAAGCGTATAGTACGACTGAGTCACTGTCATGCCTTGCGCTGTTGCCAAACTCTCGCACCGAGCAGCGCGTGTGTAGTGGGCCCGTTCGCATACAGGCGCGCCATCGAAAAACACCTCGCGTGCAGACTGGCGCGCCGAACTCTCGGCGCTCATGTGTTTCCCCTCCAAGGCTTTCGAAACGCGAGTCTCGCAATTAAAGTGATCTCGATGTTTCGAATTATAAATTTCGAAACCTGATCATACAATCTTGATTTTCGATTTTAGAATTTCACACGCCCGTATACTGATACAGTATCCCCCTTTACTGAGACAGCATTCCCCATCACTGAGCCAGTATCCCACTGAGCCAGAACCCTCCTATAACCCTACTACTGAAGTTGTATCCGTGCATTTGTACGTACGCACATAGAGACATTTCTAGAATTCGACATTTTTCGACCCTTAGATTACGAATATGAGGGTCTTTGAGTCCGATTCGAGAGATCGATTTCAGAAAGTAGAGATGAGAAAATAGAAATATTAGACTGAATAGATGTATGTATGGATTATTGGGGATATTCAATAAGCATCTTGAAAAGATTCGTCATGTTTGATCACCCGAAGTTGACAACATCTCCAGTAAATGATGTTTTCCAATCATTTGACTTACAACTAGTATAATTCGTATTCTTGAAATGTGATTTCGAGTCTAATTAACGTTACATTAGTATTTGTACTCCTTATAAATTTAAAAACAAACCCTATTATCATCTATTGAAATAGTGAAATTAAACAGCACTTGTGTGTATAGTTCCATTGTTGCTGTTACTACTGCTCTCTACATAACTTTCGAAAACTTCCGTGGAACGGGAATGCGTCGATGTGCTTGAATCGTAACAGTTGGGACGTTCTCTGCATTGGCAGTGAACCGGCATGATCCGATTTCAGCGTATGAATATTCCGCCGAAAGAAAAGTCACTTGTACTCGTGCATTGTGCAAAATGCCCGGATCTGATGTGCTCGAACAGAGCTTCTGCGCGCTTCGATTCGGAGTCTCACTGTAAACTCGAGTCTGACTTTGCTGACATGGTATTTGAATATAGTTGCGAGGGTGCATGGTGGATCGAGTAGAGACAAGCATTGGGAGTGCAGGTCCTTGAGGGTCTATGTTATCGAATGATTCAAGGGAGATATATCGGGGGTAGGAAGTGAAGTGCTCCCTAATGCTCGTTAAGTGAGTAAATGCTGCTAAGATCTGTGATGCTGCTTCTCCGAAATGATGTTTACCATATCAAACCCACTGAAACTCAAAGCTAGAGCATAGCTAAGTTTCGCAGGGAGCACAAAGATAATAGTGTAATTGAAAAATTATATTCGATTTATTTGCATTTTTTATATGTTTTCAAAGACATGTATGATGTTCGGACATCATTCTATTATAGGTGTTATTGTAATAACCAATTTGTTGGGTCTAATGAATTCATTTTGAAAATGATCAATATCCAAAATGGAATGGGTATATTATACATGCAATGGAGATACTAAAATGGGTTTTTCATGTATCGATAGCCAGATTTCAATATCAATACAACGTCGGAGATTCGGTCAGAACGTTCCCGTTTAGCCTGTTCAAAGGCCCGTAGATGTAAACGTGTTTGCTCCAATGTATCGATTCGCAGCTACTCCCTGCGGAAGGTTTATTCGGTTATTCAAAAATGATTCGAATGCATTTCTGTATTTATTTCTCCATAACAACATATAATCTATGAATTTATCCCTATATTTACATATACATGTAAATATTTTTCTAGAGAAATAAAATCTAACAAAATATTCATTAATAATCATTGAGAAGAAGAATTATTTTAATCTGAAATTTGAGGTAAAATACAGTAACATGGTTCAGAATGAAAGAACGTATTCTATAACCAAGCTGTTTTTGAAAGAATCAAAAAGACTTATTATTTATGAAAGACCAGGTGTGATAAAATACCACCAATTGATATAAGTTCTTGATCATTCTACCAATTAGACGTGAGTAAGAGATTAAATTCCGTCTTAACATATAATGTTTCACCAACTGCTGTCATTTTCGTATGATAAAATGCACCCTGGCGCTAAACAATGAACAATTTCTTATAAGTGAAACAACTATCCGACTTTTTTGTTTACAGAACATATTGGTATCCGAGAAATTAGGTCGTAGAGAATGCAATTATTATAATGCATCAGAGCAAAGAAAATGTTGATTATGACTAAATTATATTACCAGCTAATGTGAAGTTGAAGGTTTTCTTCCCCCAAAGAATCGTTGTTTTCTGATAAGAAAATAATCATTATTGAAGGTCAACATCTTGAGATCGTGATATTTGTGGTCGTCCAAAAAATGTAGAAAAAGTGAAAAAATAGAGATTTTTTATGATGTGAAACTTATAGAACAACCTAACAATGCTGTTTTACTTCCTCTCAGGAGGAAGTGAATGCTCCCAAGAAATTGCTTATTTTAAGTGTTTGGGAAATCTAAAAAAAAATTATAAAAAAGATGAAAAATATAAATTTAGGCTCACGCTGGAAATGAGAATTGGATAGTTACTGGAGTACACTATAACTCGAGTGATAATTTAGCATATATGAAAGATGAATGTTCATCTTTGTTTCGAACGCATGAATATTTCACACTCTCAATGTTTAATCGTCGTGATTGAAAATGGTGTCAATTTCTTTATGCACCCAACACGGCATATACGTGGAATGTAAAACTTTATGTAAAATTCGTTCAACTGCCACTTCATTTTTTTATAAGAATTATTTCTATGCGGGATCTTGTCATAGCCTCGCCCGAAAACTACCACAAAAACAAACAAACGAGGAACGCGGTCGTCGTCCGACAATTCTTGATCTCAGCTCCAACAGAGTAAACACCTTGCCCGGCAGTGACATCCTTTTGTATGGACCCAGCCCATTTTCCGAGGTGGCTACGTGGTCTACCAAAATGCGATTACATGCCGACGCTGGGCTGCGGTTTATGCGTGGTCATTGCAACTCGACAAAGCACATGTAAGCGTCTTCACGTCCTTAGATCAATACAGAGTTGGGATTGTGAAATTCATGATTTTTTGGAGGCTTATAAAGTAGATCACTCAACGTGGCCAGCTTGTATTGAAAAGCAGTAAAAAATATCAACCAAATACTGTTTGAAATTGATTTGTTCATGTGAAGGCTCTGTTGCATGGGTGCATAATCATGAATCATCGACAAATTTAAGAGCCTTTTCTGTCTTTTTCTGATATTGAATGTGACTATTGAATTCTATAACTACCGTTAGTGATGTTATCCATAGATATAATAATATTGACTTGATTGATAGAATGGATGGTTGGATGACTAGCGGTATGTGAATAACAAATTGAGATGTTTAGTCGAAATTGAACATGAATATCCAATAGCGATGAAAAGAAGATTTAAATAATATTGTGTATTTTTTCCTTTCAAATTTTCTTGTAAACTATGAAAAATAAAAGATGAATACAAACTTTATTCGACGATATAAAAAATTGAGATTCAAAAGTATCAATTGTTTTATTGAGTTACTCTTTTATTTTTCTGTACAAAATCACTATCTTCGTATCATTCATTTCAAAATTAACGTTGTGTTTGTGCACATGAATTATACAGCTCTTTTATTACAGGTAGTACTCCAAAATTGTAGTTATGAGAGGTAGTTACTTTGCTATTATCCATTATTCGTTTCAAATACATGAAATGAAGTTTTGTGATAAAGTGAACTACGCGCGTATTAAATTGACTGAACTACTTATAACTCGATGTAATTTTCATCATATACATTAAACAGCTCTGATGTATTTTGCTGGAAATGCGATTTTGGTTAATCATCATAACTGTAAAGCCCATACACCTACACTGACATAATTTTCGATGAATTTCAAAGTAAACCTGATAATTTAGAGGATCGATAATTACCTAATGATAAAATTAGAAAATAAAATAAGAAATGACGCAATGAGAAAGTTCAGAATGAAATCATTCAAGTTATCTTAGGTCTCAATCATAATTTTCAGTATTAATGTTCGCTCCATCGTTAAAAGAAGAAAGGAGCAAAGCTCAAACACATATTTGCAGTTCTTTATTGGCATGCGCAAGCTTCTCCTTAGCCACAGGCCCGGCCAAATCGGAAATCCTCTCGCTCGTACAACCGCCTCAGCACAACTTTGCGCAAAAACTTACCTACTCCGGCTGCCTAGACCAAATTACCGCCGCTGAGCTAATTCAAGAGCCGGGCCGAAACTAGTTCCTACGGTCGACCGCAAAACAGGTAAACCCTGCACGCACAACTCCGTCTCGCTTCAATGTACGTACGTCGCTCGCACGCGGCCAATTAAACTGCGGCAGCCCGATTAGTGTCAGAAGTTCCAAAAAGTAATTTCAAAATTATCGAAAGCTGATCATCAGAATTCCAATGTGGTATAACATTTCTCAGTCCGGAATCTGCTCACAATCTATGAATTATGAACGACTCCAGACTATATATGATGACTGTTGAATTATAATGGTTAGAACTGTTTGGGTATAAACTAAAATCTTCGAGTAAGCAATTTTTCTTCGGTCACAATTTTGGCAAGCCGTATGATGAAGATTATGAGTTTGTTTTTCTGTACTTGGGAAGATATTGGAAATCCCTTATATTTATTTTCGAGAAGGTTCCGAATTCATTACGTTGGAGAAATATTAAATCTGGAAAAACTCAGTGATTAGAACTGACTTCTAATTCATCAAACTTGAATATCCAAGAACTAAACATTATCGAAGAATGAAGTAGCATTAATTTTCTTACTTGAATTCATTTGCGTTTAAACATTTTCGTAGCAGAAGTGCGATCCAAAATTGATGAACGGATGAAATTTTGATATTGTTCTCTAATTCTTAGTGAAATATACACTTAATGCCTATAATAAAAGCCAGACCGCCGCCGCCGCCGCCGCCGTGGGAAATTTTGACCCCCAAGTTGCCCCCCCTTAGTTGC
>JAJGXB010000140.1:14780-45767 GCA_020882725.1 Aphelinus certus
CTTATTCATCGAAACAACCGTTTATTTACATCCCTAGCAACCGTTGCTTTGGAAGCTGGAAAAACAGTTTTAAGTCACTCTCGATGGCCAGAGACACTGAATTGTTATATTTGTTCCAAGCAACCGTTTTTTTCCTCCCTAGCAACCGTTATGAAGGTTGGAAATTATCGATTTATGACCCATTTCCATCATTCTCGACGGCAAAGGACACAAAATCTTCCCAATTAACTTTTCAGTAACCGTTGTTTACCACCCTAGCAACCGTTGCTAAGGGAAAGAAAAATTCACGTAAATTTCGTTTCCAGTATTTTCAACTGCACAGGATACAAAATCTCCGTTTCCCCCATAGCAACCATTGTTTACGAGTTTAGCAACCGTTGCAATCTTACTCAAAATCTGCTGCCGAAAATTTGAAATGAAACACGTGAAAAACCCAAACCATAAAATATGATCTAGCACATGTCACTATTAACCTAAAGTTAAACTCACTATTAATCTAAATAAACAAACGTTTAACATGAATATAGCTGACATTAAGCTTTTATTTTGATTCGAATAATTTGTTCAGTATTCTTCTCAATTGAACAAAATCGAGGTTTCAAGTTTAAAGTTTTATTGTTTTAAATGTAATTTTCTTGTAATTATTACTACACTTATTATTGAAATTATTGATTTCCAAAGAACACACGGGGGGGTTGGCGAGCGAAGCGAGCAGGGGGGTACCCCCCTAGTACACTTAATGCCTATAATAACTCAAGTCAAAGATTAATGGGTTTTGGGAATTTTGGCAGAGCTCGTATACAAGCAGTTATTATTCATGAACTTGATCATATAACTCCCTATCGCTAGATAGATAGTTTACAGTGATTCAATCCCTCATAAATTGATCCACCCGCCCCGTTTAGTTACGCTTAGTTGTATATAGTTCTCACTCTACTAGAAGTTATTCTCACGTTACCAAAATAACAATTCAGAATACCTGAAAGATGCATTATAAAAATAATCACTCGTAAAACGAAAATTCAACATCACAGACTGAGCAACACACCACACGTCACGTTTGCTCACGTAAGCTTGTCGGGCTAACGATGCCATAGCAGCAAATCCTTATTCTTCGGGAGCGTTGCGCGCAGCAGCAACATCCAAAATAGTCGGCGCTTTAGCAGCCCTCTAACTCGTCGGCTCCGCATCATACAGCCGAATATCTCGGCCTGTTCACGACGCGCCACTAGAACGTTAAGATAACGTTCGCGCGAAGTACGCCGTATCCTCCGCTTACTGGATCGAATTTTGCCGGTCGCCGCGGCTAGTGCTGCTGCTGCTGTTATACTGACCGGAAGCCAGACTGTAATTCACTTTGTATTTTTGCACGGACATCTTACCGGTGACTTTTCGCTCGCAAGCGTTTCTTTCACGTTCTGCTCGGCTGGCTTATCCTCCGACGCGTCTTCTGCCAAGGCTGCACCACATCGATAGTGGTTTATTCCGATTTTGATGTTTTGCACGGTCGGGTGAGCGGATGACGGGATGATACATTTGCCCGGAGTTGGATCCGTGTGGGAAATATTTATGACACGACGATTGATGAATGGTGATCGGAGGTTACGACTTGTTTACAGGGATTTTCAAATTATAATGATATAGCAACCTAACATATCTTTCATGAATACAGTGGATACTTTTCAGAAATGGAGAGAGAAAGCTTGCACTCGTGGAAAACAAAATTGAACAATAGAATTATCTAATTTGAAAAGAATCGGCCTTCTCAATGAATAGTTGTATAAATTAATGTTGATCGGTGAGTGGCCAAACGGTCGAATGGTAGTTATATCGGTATCATATTTTTATCTTTCAAAATATTAAGCCCGTCATTTTATAGTTCTATCGAGAAAATTCCACATACTGCTCTGAAATGACTAAGGATCAGAGGCCGTGCACAGAATATTTTTATAATTCAAGTTCTCAGTAAATGCATAAATCTACAATTAATTCATAGCAAACAAAGTTTACAAGATTAAATATATACTTTTGTTGCATTTTCAAGAATATTAACATTTTTTATAGATTAAAATCGAACCTATCTTCATTCACAGCATTGAACGTCGTGGAAGTAGAGCAAGACGCGGTATAGCCAGACTCGGATGTAGAATTGCTTCTTAACTGACAAGGAGAGAACACTACCTCCAGATGTCCAATCACGATGAAACTTTGTGAGATGGTCCATGGGTAGCCCAATATATGTATATACAGCCGCACAGTCCAACGTTTCGTTTTCCTGAAGATATTCACGGATCATTATACAATGATTTCAGGTCAATATTGGTTTCAGGCATGCTCAGTATATCTATATCTATGGATCTTGCAATATACAGATATACTGTCCATGCTTAGTATCCAATATGTTTATCAAGATATCTTGAGGAAAATGAAACTTTGGAGTGTGCGGCTGCGGATATAGGCTATTAGGCTACCAATGAACCGTGATTCGACACCCGGAGATAGTGTCCTAACCTTGTGAGTCTCACTTATTGTTATGGCTGTAATATGTACAAGATTAATTTTCCAACGAGAGTGGACCACCAAAAAATAGTATACTTTGCGGTAAAATTAGCGCGTGAAATTTCTAAGACGCGTGGGAACGTGTCCACGAGTCCACGAGCCGGTGAAGCCAGCTACGTGTGTTACACGTTCACACGAGTGACTAAAATTGAACGCACCAGTTGAATACGATATTTTATGTTGTGACTGCTCGTCTGAAGGACATTTAAAAAATTCACAAGAGCGTGAAATGTCATTCCACGCACCTGATAATATAAAATAAATAATAAGTTAAATAGGCGTCAATGCCCAAAAACATTCATATATATTCTTCTTTTTTTGAACACTAATATTCTTCTTTGATCTACGAACCTATGAAAAAATACCATAGCCATAGTGTGTGAACAGCTTAATTGCCTTTCTAAGTACTCAATGATAATTCTTATTTGTACGAGCGAATGGATAAAGTGCTGAACAAACAGAATCACAAGCGACAGCGATATTCAAACTCGCACTTGCCCCGCATAAAACAGAACGCAGCAACAGCAGCGGCAGTGACGGTGGCACCGTAGTTCAGAAGTCGCACTTGTTCTGCATTCTCAGTACGTACGGGGAAAGTTTGGTGCGCACGCAAAAGCGAGTGTGGAGGAGGGGGAGGGGGTGAAATTCGGCCGAGCACGAGCTATATACGCGGCGGCGTTTAATAGCGCAAACGTGCACACGCCGCCCGGGGCTCGGCTTGGCTCAACTCGGTTCGATCCTTTGAGCCCGGGACGAGCCGAGCGCGCTTGAATTCGATTAGGATATACTCGAATTGGCTACATTGGTTGTTAAAGTAACACTCGCCACGTAATCGATGATCGCGACGAACTGTGCTTGCAGGTTTGATCGCCTGGAAGTGTTAACGAACGGAGGACTATTGCGACTCTTAGCGAGCTGGACTACCTTCTCTGATAATGCCATCACCATGGCCAATAACAGACGATTGAACATCTCGTTTTTAAAAATTTCAATCAAGTCAGATTAAGAATGAAATGGAATGAATTAATGATGCATGTGTCGTTAGTTTTGACGAATTTTGTTCTTGTAGGTTGATAACATTATTTTTGAACTATTACTTTCTGGATAGAGAAAATCGATTATCTAATTTTTGTATCAATATGTATTCTGGAAATATGATCATGAATAGCATGGGAAAATATAAATTACAAAACTAATTCTTAAATTGTCGTAAAAGTATATCGCACGAAAAGTATATCCCTAAAAATAAATGACCTGTAAAGTGAAACGAGTTAACTCATAATCTGATTGGTTTGAACTTAACCAAGAAAGTGAGTGAGATGTAAGTAGATATAGATAAAAGTGCGGTTAAGAGAGAGAGAAGCAAGGGGCGCTGAGTGAGGCTGCCTCTTGAAGAAAGAATAGGTTTGTTGTCAAAATAAATTTTGAATAGTTACGTTCAATTATTATTGAGGATTATATGGATAATTTTTAATGATATGAATTTTAAGGTTATAACGATTCAATCTCTTTATTCAAAAACTAAAAAGAATATATGTACATAATTTCAAAACGTGTGAATGTAGAAACCGTGCGCTGCGTTTGAATTCAGTTAGTAATCAATAACAATTCTCCAAATAGTGTCATATAAACAGATGAATTTTCATGAAAAAGGTCAAATCATTAATGATGACATGTAAACATATTCTGAGTGTCAGTTCATTTTTTTTTGAAACTGATAAATATATTAAGAATTCAACAACAATGTTCAAGAATGAAAATTTGATAAATTAATTTTTTACGTTCACGAGTTTTAACGATAAATATTTATTTATCAGGCTTAGTAAACTATTCCAAATCATTGAAAAAGTTCACTAAGCTTTGGAAATTTGATAAACTCACAAAATTCACGTTATAAATTAATCAAACTTTCAATGCCTATCGATCCTTTACTCAAGAGATAACTTCATCATAATACTTATTTCATACTTCGTAATTCCGTCAACTTTAGTAAATATATTGTGGTTGATCAGATTTTCAAGCACTTAAAATCGAGTAAAATAGATGAATTTTGAATAAATTCTCGCAGAAAACTGACAACATATTTCGCCAAAACTTTTCTTGTTCACTGACGCCAGAAAACTAAGAAACACGTGCTGTATCTTTTAAAGTGCTCCTTCAAGAAGCTTTTTGGCAAATCTTCGCTTGAGGCTTGCTTTGATCCGGCTATTTTTCCAATTTACTTCTTAAATCATGAATCACAAAGGTAATAACTTTGCTACTTCTTTTAACTATCTTTATCCTAATTTCTTACTTGAATTCCAAAGATTTAAAATAATTCACCATTCCAATCAATTATCCCAGAAATACGTGATGCACAGAACCATTAAAAATATATTTTTTTAATCATAAAAATAACTCGTGAAATGGAATGTCACTTCGAAACTAATTTGAAAAATCTGATATTATGCCGCGAATACATGTCTTTTCTGAGAATGTTCTCTGGGAAACGGTTTCCAACCTCGTAAGTTCAAAAGGTCCTTGTCGATGGAAGCGGCTAGTGCGAGAATGCAACAGCGGTGCAGGTAAGCCTCGCCTCGCCTCAACATATCCCGAGCATTTTCTAGGTACTCGCTCCATTAAGCTTTTCCCGTTAACCTGCTCTTTTACAACAGCGCCGGCCTGTTAGTACAAGAGCGGCTTCCCAAATGAACGCACGGAATGACGCGCTTTAGAGAAGCCGTTAATAGAAAAGTGCCGCTTCTTTCTCACCACGACCAGAAAAAGAAAGAGAGAGAGAGAGAGAGAGAGAGAGAGAGAGAGAGAGAGAGAGAGAGAGAGAGAGAGAGAGAGAGAGAGAGAGAGAGAGAGAGACAGGCAAAGAGATGAAAGTGTCGGGTCTTTGCATTTTTGCTCGCCCTTCGTTTGGCCTGCGTAAGCGCTCGAAGTCCGCCTCAATAGACGCATTACGCTGGAACTGAGCCCGCGGGACTTGCCCGCCCCCTTTATTCGATGCTTTTCACGATTAATTCGACTTTTGATGCCAAGCTGGCAGGTTGCTGGAGCTGTCTTCAGGCAAGATTCACCGTCTAACTTGGCCAAGGGTGATACTGATCCTCCTTCTCACAGAGTTTGGGACTATCAGGAAATACGCTTTTCAAGCTCAGAATCATTTTGATGAGTGCTTGATCGATATCGGAGTTGCTAGATGGAATTGCAAAGGCTTGTATTTTCATTTGAGTGAATTTATTCGACTTTAATTAATGTTGGGAGAAGAATGACCGTGGAATTTGATTTGAGAGTTGTGCATAGTAAACAGATTGGCTATATATGAGAATATAAAGGGAGATTCTCAGTTCAATGCGAAACATTCAGAATGCTCTCCCAGATCCAAATTAACCATAAGTAAATAAAAGAAAATTCAATTGACTTTTGAAGTTTGAGGTATTTTATGAAAGAGATGATTTAAAGAAAACAGATATTTTCGTATCAAGGACGGTGTTCCAGAACAACTTGCTGATTTGATCGAGTCCATATTTTTCAAATTCTCTTCATAAATTTCATAAATTCCTCTTTATTGTTATAGGGTTGTGATACTCGCCGTGGCGGTTAAATTGAAGCCGCCAGGTAAGACGTATCGCGGCGACCACTGTGTTGAGCTGTTAGGGGGCGTATGTTTCTCCTCCACCAATTATTATATTTAATCCATAAAAAGAGGAGAGTGCAGAGTGAAGGAGTGATTGTACTTCTTCACAGACGGTAGGCCGAAGAGTGTTTGAGTTGAACGCTCTAAAGTTTTTGAATAATTATTATTGAATTATTTAATTATTTAATTTGACTATTATCAGTTTCAATATTAATTCAATTTTCTAGTTGTTTTGATATTGAATGATAATTTGAATCACCATCAGAGATAAAAAGAAATAATGTCAATGAGAGATGTCTTCTGCCATAGACAGATGAAACTCAAACTAATTGATCATAGCAATGTTTGATATAGGGATATCAACAATAGTTGCTAGGTATATCAGCAATATTTTTTACGGGAAATACAAAGATTCTGAGTCCTTTGTCCTCAAAAGAAAGGAGCTTCAAATTAATTTTCATTCCCTTAGCAATGGTTGCTACGGATATGAATATCAATTCCTATGGAGAATACAACGATATACTGTGTCATATGATCTCCAAAGTTCTATAAATCAACTTTTCTCGATATTTCAATCCCAAAGCAACGGCTGCTAGGATAAAAAACAACAAATTATGTTGATAATTGAATTCAGTTTTTATCTTGCCATTACTAGCATGTGAGTTAAATTTTATAAGGAAGATCAGACGATTCCTTCGAGCTATCGTGTCAGAAAAAAAACCACAGATATATGATATACGTTCGTCCGCATATACAGACATTTCTGGAATCCGACATTTTCCGACTCGTAGACCACGAATATGAGAGTTCCAAAATCCGATCCGAGAGATCAATTGCCGACCCATCACAAAGTTTTCTCTTTGAGAAAGCAAAAATGAATATATAGCTTATCCTAAATGAAGATTCGTTCGTGACTACGATCACTCAGCTATTCATAAGAAAAGAATTTTAATTACTTTGCTGAATAACCTAACCTTAGAAAATATTATTAAGATCAAACAAGTCCGCTCTGGAACAGACGGAAAAGGCACTATAGGCCAACTGGTGATCGGATGGGGTCGAGGGTCACATGATCACCTATGATGATAAGTTGCATCCTACATCCGTGGTGCGAACATACTAAGCTTAGATATGCTTTTGGTCGTGATTTTTTTGGGTGTAAAGTATTCCACGCCTGAAGGCAGTTTCTATAGTAACATGGTTAAAAAGTTGAAAAGAATCAGTTACTACGGCGTGGTTACCATAGTAACTGCCTTGGGCATGAAAATAAACTGTACGCCCACAAAACATGACCAAAATAGTTCACTTTACGGCTACTATGGCCAAAAAGAATTTATTATACTTACTTCATAAAAGTTTGTGTTTCAATGAGAGGTAAAAATCACAGTAATGCATAATCACCAATCGTGCTTAAGTTTCACATGATATTTTTTAACATAACCAACTATAAAGTGCTGACTTCTCCCCCCGACCTTGGGATAGTCAAGAATATGATCGCCGTAATGATCAGACTCTGAAGAACACTACTATATCAGAAGTGAATTATTGAATAATTATTAGACTATCTAAACTAATATAACATTATAGCCTACGATGCTAGATTATTGTAGAAAATGTTATTCTTATTTCGAGAGATCCTCTGCTTCATCGATGAGTGATTCACGCTATAAACTAGCTGGAGACGCGAGTCACAAGTCTGCTCGCAGCCACTTCCACCAGCTGTGCGCGAAGCTCTGCTATATCCTCCCTATATGAAGTCTGGTATAAAGTCTGGCCTCAAATTTTCCAAGACTATCTCAAGACAAATCGAAAAGTCTGGCATAAAGTCCGGCGTTGAAACACGCAAAATTTTTGTGAAATAAAGAAAATTTGGCGTAGCGGACTGTGTCCCACTTTTCCAAGACCTTTACCAGACTTCGAGTACCAAACTATTGCCAGACTTCTGGCAGACTTTTTTTTTCACACGGGTCAAGCATGTGGGAAGGTTTGACTTTGAAGACCTGCATCATGTTGTATGACAGCGCGTGTCCCAAGTTTATGTCGGGCTCCACGTGATGCATGAAAACACGTGAAAACCATTTCCTTTTCAGGCATTTGCGCACAACGTGCTAAATTGTACTACCTTTCCATACGGAGTGCGAATATTTATAGAATTTCGTGCTGTACCCATGTGAAAATGGGGGGGCTCCACGAATAGAATACATGTATGGGAATTATACTCTCTGAATGTGAAAAAAGAATTAATTATATCAATGCCGTTAGAAAATGTTGATATTCTAATTTCCGCTTCAAAAACATGTAACTTCAATATATTTTTATGTACTCATTTTATACGCCGCTTCTCAGATTCATATAGTTAAGCCATGGAGCAGGGAGGGTGGGGGCAATACACAAATAAAAAAGCTGAAATATATCTCTAATGAGTGTACCCAAGAAAAACGGAGAAAACGAGGGAGACTGCTGCGCGAACGTGAAGATGAAAAAGACAATTTTTCCACAGTCTGTGAGCGTGGCAAGTCGTATAATTGCGACGCCATTCCGAGAGCGTCAGAGGTTGTGTCTGGAGAGCGCGAGAGTCATTTCGGAATTGCTGGGGAAGAAAGTCACACATGAGGGTTTGCTGCGCGAGCTGCTGAAATGAAGTGTTGCGGCTGCCGTTGAAGAGTCGAGTGGCTAAACTTTACCTGCTTAATGTTTGCGTGAGAAAGGCGCGCACCATCTGTCTTTCCACGATTCCATTCCTCTTCTCTCGTTTCAACTATTTCAATAACTAAACGTTCAATATTTGATTCCGCATATTTCAAACTTCCCAGACTCTGTAGACTAGCGTTGAATTGACTTTGATGGGAAGAGTTTTTGAAATCAGTATTTCTGTATCCACTTACGCAGCGTGAATGATTTTACACTAGCAACTCTAAAACACAATCAGAATGATAGAAATGGTCATGAAATAACTAGCGAATACATAATTTCTATTTAAAATGAATAATAGCGTCTTGTTAGGTGAAAAATTTACTTTGGTTAGAATATCAATTTAAATTTTACAATGTCGTGATCCTTCTCTTCCAAGGAGTTTCGAATCATTGATTCGATTATAGGAGGAGGAAATTATATTTTGAGAAGTAATATAATTCACTCAAAATTATCAATAAACTTCATTCAACTGCTTTGAAAACAAATAAAATACAATTTCATGTAAACATATGGAATTTGATTCACAGACAGTATACCTATTGTGAGTCGATCGTGCAAAAATTGCACATGATATTTTTTGACTTAAGGTGCAAGGGGAAGATTCGACTTCTAACCTATCACACTCACGTACAGAGCAAGTGCTCTCCGTAGCGCGTGAAACTCGGCCTTGCTTGTGATGCCCCCCCCCCCCCCCCCCCAACAGATTCAAAACTTGAAGAAATCTCAATATTCTTTGAACGTTAGTAAAAAAGTTTTGTGATTTCAATGTACTGAAGAACAAACCTCTTTATCTCTTCGCCTTATCTCATTCTTTAATGTAACGGAGCTAAAGTAAGCAAGACTAACCGTTGACGTATTAACAGAGCAGATTGTCCCCGGCAGCAGCGGAGCGCCGTGTGAGCGATAGCTCGAGGCCTTTCCTCGGTGCAGGCACCGGATTCATCGATCAGCCGGGCTAGATTGCATCTCTCGCCACGTCGACTCTTGCGAGCGCTTTCGCGCTTCTTTAAGCGAGGCGAGGCTGGGTCTCTTTCTCCTCCCTCCCCCACTCTCTCTCTCTCTCTCTCTCTCTCTCTCTCTCTCTCTCTCTCTCTCTCTCTCTCTCTCTCTTTCTCTCTCTTCTTCGCTCTCGGGGTTAATCGAATGCACTTGAGGTGGATCGCTTTGAAGTTTATTATGCCACGACTTCTCCGGTTCAGCTTTGAAGATCGATTCTGCTTTCGAGTACGTGATTATTAGATGAGATCTTTAGCAATACGTGTAATACCGTCGATACTCTTCGTTCTACATCTCATGTCGCTCTTTTGTGAGTACTCAAAGATTCGCTCTGAAGTCACTTGAGCGCTACTCCAAGATGTGACCTGAGTGTTATTATGTACATATGGGTCATAGTAAGAGTGGCATGAAAAAATTATTGATTCGAGGGAAGAGCAACTGTCTTATTTAATCAAGAGAAAAGAGACCCAGTTTTCAAACAGATTCGTAGACAATCAATGACTCTTTTACACTGAATTCAATTTCCGTGGATATGCCTTATATTTATAGATGTGAAATGTTTTTTTAACACATTGGAACATGTTTTTGATAATTGCTGGATTTCAATATGAAATAGATCACTTCCATTCAAAATATAAAAATATAATGATGTGTACTCCACTAGCGACACTCATGTAGATAATGGAAATTTTTTTTTTTTGTTATTGGAGGAGTTGGGCTCGACTTCCACTGCTCGCCGCGGAAAAACTTTTTAAAAAAGCGTTTCACGGCAATCGCTGCACAGCCGCCATTTTGTAAAAAAACTAACAATAAAAAATGTTGTTCTATTCTCCAAGAGTTGCTTAATCCAATTATATATAATCTATATACCTTACATCTCGAATTTCGTTTAAAAAAAAATCATGAAAAAAGCCTTGTTTTTTTGAGCATTTGGTGGATATCACTCCTTAATTTAGAAAATCAGGATACATTTTCTTCTTCGTTTCATGAATTAGAACAAAATTATGTAAGCAATGTACGTAACTTATTGTTTCGTTTAATAACAGGAAGAGGTTACACCCTTCCGGTGACCAAATGAACGGGGCTTGAGATATATCCTCCCACGAGAAAGAGATACATATATATGTTTCTGCAATTTCCTGATTAGACATTTTTCTTGTTTTTACTGATGCGTAAATTATATCGATTTTCAAAACGTTAACTTTCGATAATTCATATACAGATATCAAAGCATTTCCTAGAAAAGTAGCAGAGAAAAAAATGACTTGACCTAAATAAATCTAATAAAAAAAATGTGTTCCAAAGATCCACAGATCGATCAGATTTATAAAAACTTTATTACCTTCAAGTCATGAGATTAAAAACCTACTGAAAACGCCGTTTTTTCGGCTAAATGAGCTGGGCATGAAATGTATTTCCTCTAACTGAAGAAATAGATATTCTGCGTTCTCCTGAATAGGCCCTTCTAGCCTGGATTTAGTGATTTTTAAGTTTTAAACTTTCGATAATTTGTAATCTGATAACGAAATTCTCGATGTTTTGATCAGATCTTAAAGAAACTACTTCCAAAAACTATATTGATTTGTGAAGTTTTCAAAACAAAAAATTTTCTCGTGTATTATTTTCCCGAAAATATTTTTTTATCAGTCTACAAATTATCGGCAGTTAACATTTTTCAAAATTGATGAAATGATAAAATCAGCAAAATCAGACTAAAGAGCCTATTCAGGAAAACGCAGAACATCTTTTTTTTTAGTGTAAGGGAGCATATATTTTAAGCCCAGCTCATTTGGCCACTCAAGTGGCGTAATTTCTGAACTCCTTGTAAGTTAAGACATTACGAAAGTGAAATTAAAATATACATCCACTGCTAGCGATAAATTTAGTTAGTCTATCAGCATATTTCAATATTAATTTCAAATTATATACGCTTTTCCATTGAACCTAATTATCGAGCATAAATCCAAGTTTTTTGAAGAGACTTAATCAGCCGTTTTTCCCAACGAAACCTTCTAGAACACCCGAATAAGCTTCTGCACTGATAATGAGAAGCCAATAAGTGGAAACTACTCGGTTACACCTGTAGTCCTCCAAATGATTAAGCGTTGGCTTTTGGAAAATAACATTTATAACAAATTTAGAATAGTCGATTCGAATGTTAAAGCAAGATGAAGATGAAGAATAAAAAAACCCGGAACAATTCCAGTCGCATCGTACTTCCATTCATCAGCTTCTTATTGACGTCGAAAGAATGGAATCCAAGCTCCATCATCCGTCTCCCGCAAGCTCTATCGCGAAGAAAACAACCCGATGGGGAGCTCACTTCGATCGGCTGAACGCGTCCCGCATGACATCTCGGGCGCCTCTGCTCCAACCTAATATTCGAGGCGCAGCCAAGAAAGCGCCAACTCTAGTAAGTGAAAAGAAGAAGCCCACCAGATGATAGACCGCGTAAATTGTGTCAAGGTATACGGTAATTACGCGCCCCATAGTTCCTCCTCCTTGAGACGGCTGCAAATTTATTAACCCCACGCAGCTCCGGTTCATTCGCCGAAAACGAAAGGAGCGTGAGAAAATAAAAACCGTAAAATGACTGCACAGCCACAGCAGGAAGATTCAGTGGGTGAAAAGGTAAACTTAGTTGAGAGCTCATTGCCCTGTGACTTTTTCAGCATTAATTTTCTTTTCTTTTCTTTTCTTTTCTTTTCTTGAAAATTCCAGCATAATTCAAAGGATAACAGCTTGAATCAGTTTATTTATTGGTTTTCCTGATAGAGAGGAGTTATTCAGATTATATTGCTTGCAAATGTGGAAGATGTCTTTATAGGAAGATTAGCATGACATGAAACGCGCAAGGAAAAAATTCATGAATATTTTTTGAAAAAAGGCTTTCAATTTTCATGACACAAATATGCTGAACGTCCATTTGTAAAAGGGTTACTCGATTATAAATTATAAATATTCTTTTTGCTTTCTCAAAGAGAAAGCTTTGTAATGGGGCAAAAATCGACCCACCGACTCAGACCTCGGGACCTCGATTTTCGTAATCTACGGGTCGAAAAACATGGAAATCCAAAAGTGTCTGTATGTATGTGTGTGTGTGTGTGTGTGTGTGTGTGTGTGTGTGTGTGTGTAACGTTTTCTTTGTTTCGTTGTGGCAAGATCTAGCTCGAGATCAATTTTTAGCAAAATCCGTTGGTTATTTCCCTAGCAACCGTTCCTAACGTGTTTTCTCACAAATCCTTATGAGTGATCATTGGGGCAAGCCGGAACATCAGTTTAAGCCATACTCAATGGCCATGGACACTGAATTGTTCTATTTTCTGCCATAGCAACCGTTTTTTACCTCCCTAGCAACCGTTACGAAGGTTGGAAATTATTAATTTATGACCTATTTCCATCATTTTTGACGGCAAAGGACACAAAATCTTCCCAATTAGCTCCTTAGCCGTTGTTCATCGCCCTAGCAACCGTTGCTAAGGGGAAAAAAAATTCATGTAAGTTTCGTTTCCAGTATTTTCAACGTGCTATAGAGAAAATTGGAAAAATTTGGTGTCTTTTGCACCCGAATATGATCAAAATAGATTTTGAATTGATCATTCCTAACCTCAGCCGACGAAAATGATCAAAATGAGTCTTCAAGTGTGCTAAATACGGACCGGATCGATTTTGACCGCCATTAAACCGTATGACAATCACAAGATGAATTGATCGAAAAGTTATGCAGGTCCAAATGTCTTGCATCGTGTAGAACCTAGAACCGTTTGCTTTGTTTTTTTTTAGTCATTCGTAGTGGTTAGTAGTTTTCATAATTGATATCATAAAAATATAATAATATAAAATTATCATATCATAGTAAACATTCCCAAGCTAGTGGTCTCCACAACGCTACCCCAACTCCGCTGTACGAGATATATATACCTGAAATCGAAAGCTCATACATCTATATACCTGAAAATGAAAGCGTGTAAGGGAAATTAACACTCGACTTTTCTTAATTTCGCCACACTCTCTCGAAATTTCTAACTGTATCTTTTCAGAAATCCCTTGATCCGTGAATGTCAATATTCATACAACAAGGGAGTTAGCATTCACGAAACAATTAAAATTTCTATCATCAACCGTACAATTTCCCCAACGACCTTTTATATAAGTATTAATATTTCGATACTCTATCACAAAATCGTATACTATTATATAACTTGCTTGATATATAACTTATAATGTATTTTGCTCACACTAATATTGCTAAACAATATGGCCGTGAATTCACAACGTGTCATATCAGAGGCATACACAGTGGACGGAATAGAATCAACAGCGCCTGGTTAGAATGAGTAGAGCGGCGCAGGAAGTCCCGGTCGGGGGAATGAACAGCCACAGCTCGGTGCAACTTCCGAAAGGCAGTTCCGACAATTTCCAGGGCTCGCTCGCGGTCAAGCTGGCTCTGGGGAGCTGCTCAAGCCTTCGGGGACGCGCCGATTCGAGCCATACCCACCGCCGCTAAGATGACGCCGAGATTCCGAGCGGAGATTAATGGATGCAGCGAGTGGAGAAAAATTCGCAGCTGCTCAAACACGTGAGTGCGCAAAAAGAGCAGTGGACCTCGGCCAGATTTGCCCGTGAATCGCCCGAAGTAAGATGAATGCCCAACTTTCCAACGAGCGAGAGTTCGCGGCAGCATTTGTCAATCGTGTTTTGACGGCTGGCCACCTCTCACATTTTCAAGCGGGATTTGCCTGCGTTTCTTATTGATTTTTGTCCACCCCCCCCCTCTCTCTCTCTCTCTCTCTCTCTCTCTCTCTCTCATTCTCTTACCCTTTGACGTAATTTTGTTTCTGACTACGAAGAGTTGCCACATGTGTGTACAATCGTATTGTCTTTCCAGTTTTTATCCGAAATTAGAAAGAATCTCTGCGGTGCATGTGTATACTGAATCACACAAATCCGATTACGAAAAGAGTTGCGAATGCACCATAAAAAGCCCCGTGTAGTGAACGACTATGATTTTGCTTTGAAATTGTTTGCCCACTTCAGGCCACAGAGTTCACGTGAAATATTTCAGACCATTATGCGAAGTCAATATGCTTCTTGCCAGCAAAGGTGTTCGTCATGTGTCTCTGTGTACAGACTCGCCTCATAATTATAGGTAGCTGGTTTACTATACACCATGAAAAAAGTGGTAAGCAAAATGTGCAAAATAGTGAAACCTAAAGAATTTATTTATTATTGTAGATCCTACCATCTTTTTTTCGCAACATTACTTATAACACTGTACTAGCTTCATTCAGACGCGCTACGTGGGATCTACATTTCTGCGTTTCAAAATTATGTTCCATTTACTTATGAATTCATTTACAATGTTCAGCTTTCCAAAACCTACATTCAGATTTTATTCAGTATCTGGTCAAAAAGATTTGCATTCACAATCTATATCTATATCTTACTTGACTCGTCACGTGGTTAGGTCTACATCAATCAAATCACAATTTAACTGGCTTCACTTTGACCTCCATCACTTTTAATATAAAAAATAAAGATAATGCAATTAATTCATAACAATGTAGTATTTTACATGTAATAAATCCCTCAATTCTTAAGTTAAAGGCTAAACACTAAAAGTGAATCTGAGAAACACTCACAAAGGATATAAAGAGTAGTCAGGTTGAATGATGAAAATTTATTTTTGAATCAAAGAAACATCTCAGCTGGAGAATAGTATATTTTGTAACGAAGACCAAAAATTATTAGCTGTGTATGCCTTCTAAAAGTAAAGACCAAGAGCCACTGGTATCTGATCTGACTGTTAGTTTCTCAAGACTTTGAAAAATCCAGAAGTAAATCTGTGAAGAGCCTCATACTATTATAGTTTGATACAATGGAGCACAAAACGATTGTAAAACTATTGATTATTGATTATGGATATTTCCTATACGACTACGAGTACAGATTTTTTATTTATTTCTCACAAGCATGACTGGAAAACGGTATTTTATAATGAATAATTTCAAGGAATGTCTTGATCAGGCTCATGATTTTTTCGTTAGCCAAGAAAAGCACCATGTTGGTTTTTCTACTTGACACACTTACCACACCATATTAATATCGAGGGAAACCTCAAAGCTATAGGGATAAGGCGTGAACGTCTTATGAAAGGCTATACTTGAGAGCCTCCGTCACAAGTTCTTTTTTCATAAAAAACGTGTATCGCTCGAATTTTATGTAACTCGAGCATCTAAGGCTAGGAAAAATGAGGAAGCGAAAAGAAAACCACAAATAACGCTACTTTTTACAAAATTTCCCGTCTTGAAAAGGGGCGCAGCGGAATGCGGGATAACACAACAGGATGAGAGAAGGATGTAGAGAGTGAGATAGATACTCAGAGCAGAGAAAGGAGTTGGTGCGTGTACCTGTATGTATAATATTTTCCGGCCGCAGCCGGCCGAATCACTGATGCAGCCTGAAAAATAAAGGAACGCAGTCGCCCGCGGAATTGAGGCAAAAAGGGAAGTCGAGGAAGGAAGCGGCGAAGAAGAAGAGGGTGTGGGAGCAGAAAATGCGCGTGGCTAAAAAGCGCCGTGCCGTAAAAAGTTTAATAAAAAACCGCGAGATAGAGCGGAGCTTCCACAAAATTAATGAAATGTCAGAGAGAGAGGAAAAGAGAGAGGGAGAGAGAGAGAAAGAGGGGGGGAGAAGAGCAGACATGTTTCCGCCTAGAAAAAATAACAATTGGTCGTCCGCGTGCGAAAAATGGAATCGAATTCGAGCGTGGGCAATAAAATAGAAAAGGGATGGTGGAAAGTGCAGAGTGAGAGAGAGAGGGAGAATCGAACTGTGCAAGAGAGTGAGAGATAGAGGTCAAATTTATTAGCGGAGAAGTTTCGGCTCCCGTATGGCTGACTTTTAAGTGCAAAGTATGAATTGCAAGCGCGCGAATTATTACCCTAGCGTGCAAGCTCGCGTGCATTTACTAACAGCTGCTTGCTCATGTACAAATGTGTAAGTTAAAATTATACTGCGCGGGTGCATAGCTATGGAAACTATGATGCCTTACTAATTGTTCAGAATGTATCAAACTGAATATTAGCAAGATATATCGTGTAATAGAAACTAGACAATGATGTAAGGACTACTGGGAAAGGAGTCAACTACAAAAAATATCGTTGATCAATCACCAAACAATTACAAGCTAATCTCTAAATGTTCTAACTCTAAAAATCTCTAAAAGTATCTGACCTATGAAGTAACCTATCAACCACTTCAAACAATATAATAACCACGACAGCTGCTCATATGAATACTTAACTTCCAAATTGTTCAGCTATAATCCATAAAAGCGTTACTATATATATATATATATATATATATATATATATATATATATATATATATATATATATACATATATATATGGTAATTTTTCGATCCCTGACATTGAACCTGCAAATTTGAATTTCTAAAGTTAGATATTCGATTTGTCTTCAGCAACTCCAAAACTCTTCATTTATAAATGTTTGGTGTTAAAGGTATTATCTCATCAATCAAATAGGAAAGTAAATCAGGTCATATTTAGCAAATTGAAACATTGGAAGCAAATTGCAATTGGAATAATTCGTAGTAGGCTGTGATGCTTTAACAAACAGTTGAAGGTTTAATTATATTTCTCACCTTTTTCCATGTTACTATTGACCGTGAGTTTCTTTAGAACGATCTAAATTGCCGAAATTTGAATGTAATGCTCACAGCAAAGCTTCTTATCATATTTGTGTTCATGAATAGTTTTATACACAGGTTTGATACAACCACCCTGAGCGCGAAGCGTGCCTTGTACCCAACGGGTATGCTTTATAACTTATCCTACAGTTTTAGGTGTGTTCCCAAAAATCAAATCGTAGAGTGGTTGATCAGGACATTTATTTTTTTCTTTTTAAATTAAAGATTACCGTCCGATATCCGAATCATAGATACCAGCACGAGAGATCGTGAACACTAGTCCACACTCACAAAAATAAAGTCTTGAGACTCTATTCTTGGTTCTAGATAAGTCTGTTCAGTATGAGAATAAATCTTCTTGCTATAGCGTCAAACCGATTTTTCTTCTTGAACCAAGACTTTATTTTTGTGAGTGCAGTAAACTACTATAGTTCTTATTGTAATTTTTAAAATAATATTAAATGCAATGATAATAATATATCGATTGTTTCCAAAAGTACTCAATACGATTCCAGCTACATAATATCGAAAAATTTTGAAAATCTTTACCCGATAATTGAAAAATTCCAAATTAGGTTACTCCTGAAAAACACCAAAACTCGAACAGAAATTATGACTTTCAAATACCATCATCGCGATTTCTCTCGAAAATGTACACTTTCAAGTATCACGAAATGAGCATTGAGCTCTATTCTAAAAAAGTTTTGATGAAAATAAAATCCGTGATGAAGAAAAGGGAAGAGGTAAAACAGACCGTGCATGCAGAAAAAAGTCAGAAAGCGCACAAGGTATGTATAGGACAGATCGAGAAGCTTCAATTTCTTGCTCGACATCCCACTCGTAAACTTCTGTCTTCCCTTACGCTTCTTCAAAAAAGAAATAGGGTGTAAAAGTTTAAGCCCAACGTGCCACCAAGTTTAGGAGCTGAATATCATTTTCCTTCACCTCTCACTTAAACGTGGCTCCCCCCTGGCAAAAACGACCGTATTTCCTCGAGTCTTCAAAGGAAAATCAGCCGATGATGAATGCCGCGAAATTTTTCACATTTCCCAAGGCTGAATATCAAATATCGTTCTCCCTCACGATGCAGAGTAATTTGCGCGACGACTTTCTCGAAGGAATTGATTGGAACTCGTCGATGTTCACGACTTAATAAGTATATTTAATTTATTCGAGAGCTTAAAATGGAGAATATTCAAAAGACTACTTATAAGACCAGAACATATAGAATGCTAACCTGAGAAGCAAATTAATTTGAAAAAAAACACCGGAATCTTCTATCCAGGAAATCACTTGTCATTTGGTTCAATCAAACTTGGTGCTCCATAGTTACCCCAACAGATAATTCATCCAGCAGCCATTCATCCTAACGTATCAATTTCCCGGAGAAATCGTTATCTTTCTACACAAAGAATGTAAGTATAACTATTCGTATATATATGTATACATACGCATACACATACATTACATGCATAGAATCAGCAATGATCAGTTAATCCTCCCGGAGAATCAGAATATTAGGACAGAGGTTTTAGTTGGACTGGAGATTAAAATGAACGATATTCTCCTGGTTTACTAGATATCAAAGTGAGCATAATTTTTTGGCCGGCATCTCAATTCACAAGTATATAGTTCGCAGCTATATATACATATTGACACGCGCTTGCAGCGCTTCGATCAATTCAAAAATAGAAAACAACGACAGCAATGATATTTTCATGGGACCATCATTTCGTTTTTATAAAAGAGATGCTAATACTCAACTTCGTTTTGATTGAATCGTTTGATAAATATCAGTTATTACATTATTATAATTATTTATATTAGATAAGCCTCTTGTCTTCGAGGATTTCACTAGTCAAATTTCCGTGCACTTTTAATGCTCGAGTGCTTGAAAGCATCTTATTAACTATTGAAAAGTGAGTCTAGAAGATAATAAAATTCAGAAACGGTCGCGCTTCTGGTATTTTCGCTTGGGAAGTTCGACCCTGAACCGGACCGAAGTCCAGATTCAGGTCCGTAGTTCAGGTTCCCGATGATGGTATTCAAAGGGTGTATTCCTGGTATTTTTGATTGAGGAATCCGACCTTATACAACTACCTGGACATCATTTGGGTGCAGGATCAGCTCCCCAAAACAAAAATACCAGGAGCGCACCCTCGGAACATTGCTTACAGTGATGGTGTACCCGTTATTTCCCAGGAGAATTGTTTGAGAAAAATATGTGAAATTATGATATAGTAGGATTCCAGGCATGACCGATAGGAAAATAATCGAATGGCTTTCCATATTCCATGATTATATTTTTTAAAAATTGATGCGTGTGCGCAAAATAATGGAAAAAACTGATTTTCAGCAAATTGTCTCACCAAAATCGTTTAAAAATCTATGAATCAGCGTCGTGATAAGAATTCTGATCTGAAGAATCGATAAAGCTGATTGAGTGCTTTCAGTTTTTATCGTGAAAAATTCAAAAATGTCGGTGCTTGGGCGTGAAGTACGTACTTAAAAATTGGTATTTTAATTTGTAATTTGAGTGCGTTGAGAAAAATACATTAAATTATAATATAGTACTATTTCAGGTATGACCGATCGAAAGAACATCGAATGGGCTTCCATATCCAAGGTGAGAACTTTAGATAAATTGGAAAAATTGATATATATACATATATATATATATAAATGTCCCGATGCTAGCGACACCACGGATGTCGATGCGTGCAAATTTTCTGGCTACTTTATCAATTAAACATGTTTGAATCAGTTTGGCTATGTTCGCCCATTTATTTTTGACCTTTCAAGTTATACGTTGTACATACCTTTGTTCGATAGCTTGAAAATGGTCTCATACATTTTTTGGGGAAGTTTCAAAATCTCCTGCAATTAAATTCTTTATTCTGCAATATCACAATCCCTTTCTTGTTAGTTTCAACATAGCATTCATGTTGAAACTCACAGTGAAGATATCATGGCTTCGGGTCATCAATTTCAAACTCTACAGATATGTTCCCTGACGCTGGATCAAGCTACCGGTAGAGTTTGAAATTTCAGGGCTGCCTTGGTCTAGAGCTTCATATGACGTAAGACTATCTATATATAGATATACTTATATCTGCCTTGATTTATCTGAAATTCCCATAATTTTTGTAATATCATCAAGAATATGGTGTATTTCACCTTTTCGGTACTAATAATGAATATTAACTCATGGAATTGGTGGCGCATTTTGGGTGTACCTACCTTATATTATTTGATGTTGGTGCTATTAGCGTTACTATCTTTGGTGTAAAAAGTGGATAAAAGAAAATTAGATTCAGATTCAGATTCAGAAAAAATGTATTAACTTATATTACGTTGTACAATACTTATGTGTAATACAGTACGTATACAAAATACAGCATGTGCTGATGGCAATGAGGATATGTTCTCGGTATTTCAAGCTGAAAAAGGGGGTGAATATGGTTGATTTAAAGTGGGGGGGGGGGAAGAATGAAATGATATTTATTATTTCAGAGGGAAGGGAGTTCCAGAGGTAGGACGCAATTATATAGATTCATATGCGCGGATCGAAACCAGAGACAACTACGGGGGTATTGCATGCTTTTTCTCATTCATTTTGGAATCAAGCACCACACCTAGATTAGGCACAGAAAATTCAAAGGGGATCCTGGTGCCGTGTATAGCGTTAGCTGTTGAATAATTTTAAAACGTTCGTCCTACGCGCCTATTACTTCTAAGTTCGGTAAGACCCGATCCTAGCTCAGGTAATGCTCCACAGCTGGGAGACAGGTTAGTGCAAAAGTGGGAGTGAATTTCATTGTTTTACGGGCTCGAAGCCGCCGCGACATGTCGGACGCGACAGTGTCACCGAGGAGTCCCGAGCGGAAAGTACCTTGAGCCCTCGTGTGTTTTCCTTACCATGTAATTGATTTACCTAGTAAAGTAGTCTGGGTATTTTAATATACATATAACAAACAATTTTCCACCATAACTCAAACCCTCCACAAGTTTTCCTTCTAAATTCAATATCATTATTTTTGATAGTTATGATATTAGTGTTATTTGTCACGGGGTGAAGTCTATTGATGTGTGCGGAAATAATGTAACAGATAATTTACGATATTTAATGAGTCATAAATTGTAGTGTTGTCTTATATAGTGCGAAAATACTAAACACAATAGCTTTGGTTTCGAAAATATTTCATGTTTGCGGCCCAACTGACGATGTATTCGGCAGTCACGCCTAATCTCTCAAGTGCCGTTGCTAGATCTTTGAATGGGCATTGTAGATATATTTGAAGATCATTAGCGTAGAGAAGACAGCGGATCCCGCATTCAAGTTCCTTTGCTCAGAGTGTGAGAAATTTATATAATGTGCAAATATTATAGTGAATACTTATTTAATTCATCAAAATGAAATCAAATCAACTCTTTTTGTGAAGAATAGCAAATTTCAAGACTCTCTCGAAGAGTAACACATTTCGTGTGAATTTTTCGATTTGATTAAATATTGAAATAACAGTCGAAAAATTACTGAACAATGTCTTTGCTGGGAGTTACAAAATTTGATAGTCTCCTTGAATGGATTGTTCTACTCGGATTGTTCTACCGCGGCATTCCGGAATTTTCAATTCTTCGCAAAGAACGTAGAAATGCTCTATATTATCTCTGATTCGAATAAATGAGTGAAGATACGGTTTTTAAAACTAGAAAGTAGATAATTTCGGTAATTACTAGGACTGTAAAAAGTAAATCGACTTTTAAAAAAATGAAAGTTTTGCTTTGTTCTAGTGAATAGCCATTCGAACCTGGAGATTTTTTCCTTGGAAAAAACTATTACAACACCGGAAAATCCTTCCAGTTTCCCACTCATCAAAGTCCAGTTCACTTTTGTCCATTCATCAACTTCTGAATTACTAGACAAATGATGTTGTCATCGATAAATAATAAAACTCTTCTGAAATTAATCTTAATCAAAGAAAACTCTCGATCGCATTAAAATCTACATCAATTACGGAAGCACGTTAAACAATCATACTTCACCGCATCCCACAGTTCTATGCTGCGTATGCAAAATCATTCAATAACTCAAAGTGTCGGAAGAAGCTCCATCATATCGAGCATCTTTCATAGCTAGAGATAAAACGAGGACAGGTAGAAAAAAACAATAGAGCGGAGAGGGTGGAGTGAAAAGGGAGAAAGTCGAGTTGTTTGAAGTCCCGTTAACCATTTATCAATCTGGCATAAGTTTTTTGTAGCACACAATTAATGGAAGGTATTCCGCGGCCCGCCGAAGAAAAAATTTGGCTCCGGAGCTAAGCTGTGCGCGTCTCGTGCATGAGCTTTGTTGCCCAGCTGATATACAGCTTGCGCCGTATTTTCTCCAAACGAGGCAAATGGCCCAGAAAAAAAATGCAATGATACGTGGACATGTCAAACGCGCGTTCTCCCCCAACCTCTCTCTCTCTCTCTCTCTCTCTCTCCCTCCTTTCTCTGGAACGAACCAAGCTGTGTAAATGGTTGGTCAGACAGCTTTTTTTCATTCCGCTGAAATTGTTTGAGAATTATTATTTTATTGCAAAATTATTTGTAAAGTGGTATAAAATATACTGTTCATGAACTTTAAAAATATGTCCAATTCTATTGTAGTAACTGATTATAATTATAAATCCTAAAATACATGTCAGGTTAGATGTAACCCCCGCCCTTTTCATAATTAAATTCAAATGAACAGAAATGAGTTATAGTTCTCATGGGAATTCATTTTGATTCCAATTTATAGCAAAATGACATAACATCTGTAGGTGTCGTAGGAAAAGAGAGTCATCTTATAGATGTAGACTAATATACTCTCATTTGGTTCTGCAGTCCACAGTCCACACTTCTGCAGTTCACAATGTCGTCCCGATACAATGATGCGAAATTGGAAAAATCGTGAGGTACGCCTGATGATCAGCACTAGTCAAACTTAAATTTTAGCAGCCGTTGTCAAAAGCAGAGAAAGATCGATCTACAAGTTGAGCCCCTCAAACCCGTAAGTAATAATTCTTCGTAGTATTAATTGAGAATTCAAACAACTCTAAATCAAGATGACATTAGATTAATGAATTTGAGAGGTACATACAAAACTGATTCAAAACAACATATATACTGATATTTCGAGAGCTTAAGTCAACACGCATATTTTGCCAGCCTTCCTACGAATTTCGTGAAGACCAGCTCACCATGTACTCGATGATCTATACGCACATCGGCTCAACATTGAATTATTCATCCTATCGGCGATCGCTTCTTCGAGCAAATAATCGCAACGGCACAAAGCCGCCGCAATATGACCCATTAATGCCGGCCGACTTAAGCCCTGATCGCACATCGTGGCTTCGGGAATTTCAATCGGCATTTCCGGACCGACTATCTGCTTTGCTGAGCTGGCTTTAACTATAGTCAAACCTGGATCGTCCAATCATTTTTGAGTTTGAAATTGATTGACATTTTTTAAGGACAAATAGTAATTTGAATTTTCTCGGGTCACATGTTTTTAAGATTCCAGTTCTAATTGATGGAATAGTTTTGTATTGATGTTTACTTTCTCAAGAAGAATGTGATATATTTTCATAGAAAAATCAAAATGATGACTCCAGTTATCATGAATAAAACTTTATGAAAATGATTGATTCTTCTTACAAAGTTGAAGACTACTAAGGAGAGTATCAGACCTTCGGGTGAAGAATTCTAATTAAATTCTACAGATATGTTCTACCCTGGCATTACGGGAAGCTTCAAGTACACCGTAGAAAAACAACTTAGTTAAACCAACTACATTGTATATCACGAAAGACCAAAAGAATTATATTGTTCCGACTCCATAGAATTTCGAGGGGCTTCTCACTCCAGTACTCCATCCAAATTTCGACGGTACTTTCATCGTTTTTTAGTACTCCATCGTACTAAATTTGATGGCATTCAAATTTCTATCTCGTCAGCATAAATTTATTGACTTATTGCTGAATATAATATTGTCAAGAACTCCCACCATTGTTCAAAACTTAAACGAATGGTCGATATTTGAGAGCCAATTCAGTGTATAGTGGGAAAGAAAATTACAAACTCCCCCACATAATTTCCTCTTACAACGCAACGTTTGGCCAGCAAGATTCATTATCCTCATCAGGCTAAATTTATTACAAGAAACACGTAACAAGTAATACAATCTTTGTACAAAACAATTGAAGAAAAAAAAACTACAAACTATTATTTCTTAATAGCGACGGCTACCCATGCTGAATTTTATGTGAATCCTTCCTTAAAAAAGTGATGTGAAGCCTCGCTTCCGATGATTTGATTGGCTAAGACCAAACCATGAGACATGTAGTGTATAGAGTCAATATAGAGACTATAGGTAGAGTACAGACTACAGAGATGTCCCTATGGTATGGTTAGGGTTAAGGTAGGAGACATTGGAGAAGGATCAAGTGCATCGTACAGGCTCGCTCATTTGCATCCAGGCTAAACTGCAAATTCGAGCTTTTGGATCTTTTTTTTGAAAGGACATCAGAAGCTGGATAAAAATGACACGCTCGTGTACGTCAGATATCTAAATGTATATATATATATATATATATATATATATATATATATATATATATATATATATATATATATATATATATATATATATATATATACGTATGTACAACGTGTGCGTATGTAATTGTTACGTATGTACGTCCGCTCTTCTGTCACGCGTTAATTCTAGAAGGAATTGTATGATATACTTGAAATTTTGCACACAAGTTAATCGTGGTAGGATGCAAACCAAATTAAATTTTCAGCAACATCCGTTGTTTATTTCCCTAGCAAACGCTGCTAACATGTTTTAAGAAAGTTTCTTATAATTCCTCATGAATGTTCGTTGGGCTTGAATACTTACAAGGATCAACAAAAATTTAAGAGATATTTTCCATAGCAACCGTTGTTGATACCTAACAACCGTTATTCTGGATTGTGAAAAATCAGTGAGATCCATTTGACGGAGGCGAAAGACACAGAATCTTTGTATTTACCATAGCAACTGTTGTTGATATCTCTAGTAACCGTTGTTTATATTCCTATCAACCGAGTCTGCAGTCATTTTTCATGACGAAGGGCATAATCTTGGTATTTTCCCTCATCAACCTCTGTTTGTTTCCATAGCGACCGATTTTTATCTCCCTAGCAACCGTTGCAAAGTGAAAAATTAATTTGCTCGATTTTAATAACTCTTGATGGGAAAGAATACACAATGTTCATTATTTATCCATATAACAATGCACTTGTTGTTAAAATTTCTAGCAATCATCGCTACGGGAAGAGGAAGATTATTTTTAGATCTATTTTCAGAACGTTCGAAGGCGGAAGAAACATAATCTTTCTATATAACGAAAGCATTCTGTTAATCCAGTTAGCAGCGATTTTTTCACATCATCACAAAGATGAAAAAGTAAGTTGGAAACTTCCGACATCTGGGAGTGAAAATTCTGAAAAAATTCAAATTAATTATAGAGACCGTTACCAATTAAGTTGTATAGGAAAAAATTCGAAAAAAAATGTTGACTGCTGAATAGATATGAAATACTCCTTATATAGCGACAGATATTACAATCAATATACTTCCCGTTTTATGATAACACACAAGTTGGAAAGTAATTTGATTATCAAACACTGACGAATGGATGTATGATACTAAAAGTATTCTTTAAAACCAATATTTTTGAATGAAGATGTGATGATGGAAGATGGTATAAAAGTTTCCTTGTTCTGATGGCTTGCAAATTCAATTAAGTTTCTTTATGAGTAATGTCCATGCTGGTAATTTCATGCTTCGCACTAGTCTCAAGTACATATTACACATCGAATGAAACCTCGATTTCAATTTTGGAATTTCCATGAGAGTGATCACGTACATACATTCAGGATACAGGAGCCACTCGAGCTAAGAGCTTTACCATCAGGATAATTGCGGGAATTATGCACGGGCCAAACAGTGAAGAGATCAGGGAGGTAATTACTCGAAAACGATTTCACTAGTAGCGATGATTGTCCTTGTCGTGAGTCGTTTTCACGAGAATTCAGATGCATGACTTTACTACAAAATTGGCTTTTTCCGAGTGAATACGCTGTAAATTTCGGATTTTGGTATGTTTTTGTGTTCTATGAAATGCTATGAGAACTTAACTTATAAGAGGATGGTATACGTATAACGACAGTTGAATTTTGAATAAATTTCACAAATAAGTTTTGAAAGGTAATTTTTGAGAAACCGATTCGAAAAAGAACTGATTAGAAAATCCACCATGATAAAATAACTAAGAGAGAAAAAATATTAATTCTGTCGACTTTCACTATTCATTAAAATTAGAATTAAATTTGATGCATCTTCCCTATTCTTGGTTACTCAAGTTCGCGAGTAAAAGGTCGATATTGAACAAGATATCAAGAACCAATCTTGAGATACCGTAAATTTTATACCGAAATTTTTATCGAAGCCCGTTTAATCTCTCCAAGTTAATAAAAAGATTTTATTTTCGGTACCACCGGTACCCTAGTCAACTCAGACTCTTCAATTTTTTGATTAGAATGAGAAAGATTCAGAGAGAAAATCCTCTGTGGGAATATTCTGGTTAGTGTTAATACAATAGTGCCAAATTTCAATGGACAAGCCTCGTTTTACCCCTATATATATATGTGCGAAATAAAATAAAATTAACATATGTTTTTTCGGTTATTAACATATGTACAAATTTCATAACATATTTATGGGTAGGGCTCATTGAGATATGGGTTTGGAGTGGCAGAATCTAATAAAATTCTGTACCTTCAATGAGTATATTCAATGATAGTACCCTCACCCACTTTGAAGTAATGCTTGAGCTATGGTTCTGGGAACCATCTTATTGCAGTATAAATAATACGGACCTTGAAGTTAGGTGAAATTTTACTCAGAGGTTCTGTTTTTTCCTACAGTCATATACTCTTTAACTACACAATGCTGTGGATTGTTCAAATTTAAGAAAAATTGATGACCCATGCTGTAAAGTGCGTGCACAGATACATGATTACTCATCCAAATCATACTTTTGAAGCAATTCGTGGAGAATGTATAACGGTAGTGCTGTAGAAGCCAACACCCACCTCAGCCCACTGTGACCCGGAAAAAAGCACGCAGCCAATAATAAAAAGTCAGCGAGCACAGCTAGTGAAAAGCCTATGCAGTGTATGGAGGAGTATGGTTGTGTGAAAGAGTATAGGCTCAAGAGATGGAGTGGGTTTGACCCCACACTCGCGCGACGGTCACTTTTTGCGCCCCGGCATTGTCACCCGTTGATTCCAAAAGCAGTCCTTCCGGCCTGGCGCGCGCGCGGCTTTTCATCGATCCTTTCGAGGAATTGGGCCAACGCTGGTGTGGCGCACCGTCACGCTCCCTCTGCTGGCTCTGCCTTCTTCCAGCATCATCGCACCCGCTTTCGCGCGCGCGCGTCCTGCGTGCCTATTCGCTTGCTGCACAAAGCCTGATCGGTGGCTTCTCTGCTAGTACATGGGATCGATTTGATACATACACATGGGCTGTGGATACATGTCCTAAACATAATCTTGTCAGGTTAAAAAAACCAATAATCATTCTTTAGCAATATGAGTCAGATGAAAAATTGTATTGCATTAAAATGCATTTATAACACAATGGTCAATAGAGGTACTTGGAGTATTACGAGTCAAATCGAACGATGAAAACCTTTAACCATCCTAAATGAGCTCATTTTTTTGGATGTGTTATCGACTTAAAAAGACCGCTTCAGTTTCTCAACATTTTTTTACTTCTTCTAACTTATAAAATTGAGGTTTCTTCAATAACATTTTGGAGAACATTAATGGTGGTATATGCAGCTTTTTTTGGTAGCCTAGAAGCATTTCGGAAAGTTTCGTCATGATTGATCAATCAAGTTGTAGGCAGCATCTCCTAGCGAGTCACGCGTGACTGTTTTCAACTAGAATACATTTGAGTGACTCGTGGCTGATTTTTGTCTCCAAGTATGAACCACAGTAACACAAATTTCTCTGAATACAAAACCAATTCATAATGCTAACTTTCAACCGTTGAGATACAACATTGTTTCGTGTTCCTTCGAGATACGACATTATTCTGTATTTCTCCAAGATGCAACTTCATTTTGGGTTTCTCCAAAATACGACCTTATCCTTATGCCCCTCGAGATGCGAGTTTATGAACAGGAAAATATATCTATTTATCACATTCTTTACTTAAATATGCAAATAAAATTCACAAAGAAATGTTTTATTTTTATATTTTTTCCTCTGCAAGATAATCTATCATACATTTTTGTCGATTTTGTGAACAAAAAAATATTTTTCCGTCCCAGCGGCAGTAAAGTACCTACTTTGCGTCCTGGCCAGCGTTGGGCTCCGTTGGATTCCTCAGGATATCCTAGCCAACTTCAGAACGATCTTGCGACCGCCGATTGGTGGTCATGGCATAACCTTTTGAATTTATGCTTTCCTCCGTTGGAATCCAACGGAGCCCAACGCTGGTCCTGGCGTTTGCAAAGAATGGCACTTTTCTGCCGCGGGGTACGAAAAATAGTATATGCACCTCGCTCATCTAGGCTATTTCGGCACGCGCAAACTTGCAATCCTCGCTGCGCTCAGATCGCAAATGTTTTTCGTGCCGAAATCGCCTAACCTCGCTCGGGTGCATAATATACTATAATATAAACAGTGAAGATGAATCTCGCCCCATCCTCATTTTCTGGCGAATGGGCGTTGTTTCAGTACATTATTTCACAAGAAAAATTTCATAAATGTAAAAAATGTCTAAATTGACGTTTTTCAAAAAATAATTTGATAAACCTCAATTTTGAAGGTTATAAAACGTGGAAAAGAAGTGAAAAGTAGTACCAATCCTGATCTTCTAAAAGAGTGACCAAACCAGAATATTGCTGGTTTTTTTTTTATTTTTCAATCGTGGTATCCGATGAGCATTTAGGCTAAGAGGGTCAAATATGTTGGGTCTTGGTGGCTAAGGTTTCAAAGATAGCTATATTGATGTCAGGAACATGCTCCACTTTGAAAAAGTTGTCTATGTCAACCGCAAAAATTGAGATTTTAATTGTGATTTCCGAATTGTGTGCGTGATATGCGATAACACGCAATAATGCGTGAAATAAAAAAAAGTAGGCACTAGTGCATGAAATAAAATAAAAGTAGGCACTAGTGCGTGAAATAAAGTAAAAGTAGGCCCTAGTGCGTGAAATAATAAAAGTTGAAATTTGAGTACTTTCAACGAAAGTAAGAACAACTGATTTTTACAACTCGCGTATTTTACATAATTCTCTTCCTCAATAATGAAAGACAAAGGACGATTCAATTGGATAGTTATTCAACGTGCTTTAGAAAAGATCTTAAATTATCCAATAACATTCAGCTATTGGATAGCAAGGAGCTTGTATGCAGTCGATAGGTTCAGCAGAGCAAAATTTTCCAGGACCGCATTTCTTTGTTTTACAAGGACAGTAGGCGGATTCTGAAAGAATTTCGTGAGGTTGTAATTAGTTTATGGCTCTTTGAGATTCGTTGCTCAATCATATATGCAGAAATTTTAATTTTTCACGACTTATGAAATAAAAGATTTTATAGGAATACAGCTATAGTAATTATTTGTATATAATAATACTAATACTAATATAATTATATAATTATACTATAGTTCGTCATTTAAGACTACCAGCTACATTCAGACACACTGAGTGCAATCTACAATTTTTACTCTTTTTACATTTTGTACAGATTTTACCTTCCTTAACGATTGATTTTTTTATTTTTTTTCTTATCAATTTATTCGATTATGTACATTTACAAAACCTACATTTATATTTTATTCAGTTTCAAAAAAAGTGATTTGGCAAAACTTTATATTCTTAGCTTCCCTGATTGTCAACAAAACTAACTGAATTTCTCTACAACCGAAGAAGGTCTGTCTTTTTAGCCCTAACTTATCCTTTCTACAAATCGTAGCCTTGCGCAGTGCCTCCTGCTTCTCTTTTATCCGCCCGCACAGGCTTTATTTACAGTAATATCTTACTCAACGCGTCACAACGATATAAACCAATACTGGCTTCCATCTACAGGCCATCACTTTTCATATATTGCAAATATAGAATATTAGGAAAATGAAAAATCGGCATCATTTACCCAACTTACCATGACAGAAATTTTTGTAACAGCAACCAGTGCGTCGGCATTGGAGGTTACTGGAACACTATAAAAATTTGGTTACCAATATATATATATATATATATATATATATATATATATATATATATATATATATATATATATATATATATATA
>JAJGXB010000141.1:500-12107 GCA_020882725.1 Aphelinus certus
CGCCCGGACCAGGGACCTGAGGGTAACAAAAAAGTAAGGTGGCATGTGTAGAGCTGAAATGAGATCGGACATAACGGAAAGCGCGTCGTACGTCAACGACAATCAGGCGGATGTTTTATTGACCGATGAGCAAGAAAGAATCTTCCAAGCGCAAATCGATATTTATAATCTTGAGCGAAGAATAAACCAACAAGAGATGTGTATGAAATTCATTGTGAATAAACACCAAGAATTAATGAATAAAGTAGAGGCACTAGAAAAAGAAAATTTCGAGCTAAGAGGAAACCTGCTTTTTACTGAAGTCGGTCATAAACACGCGATAAATAGCATCGAGGAGAAGATTGAAAATACTAATAAAAGAATCGAGGCAGGGACATTTCGCCGGCGGGACATTTCGCCGGACCAATCGCAAGCCGATGCTCGTTGATGGGCGAAGGGAGCGGCGGGGTTGAAAGTCAATATTGTAGTTTTTTTCGAAAATTGGTGTGTTTCGTCGACAGATGTCGATGCATACGTTATTCCACAGAAATTTGAAAAAGAACACTGTTTTGAAACATGACGTTTTGATACAGAATCGAATGTTTTTTTTTTCATAACCTCATGAGTCGGGAAAACAGTGAAATAGTGTAATTGATATTGTGATAGCAACAGCGACAACTCAACACTACGAATTTGAGTAAGACTATTACTCAGGTCCAGCAGGTAATTATGCTATCAGCGCAAATACCAAATACTCACGCAAGAACCACTGAAGATGAAAAAATTATTCAAAATTCATTAAAGTTCGTGCTAACCCAAGCTCCCGAACCTGAATCAGCAAAACTTGGTGACGTGATTTGCAACGAGTGGAGGAACGATTGCAGAGGCCTCCGCGCCGATTGCAATCATGAGTGACGGAAATGAGGAGGTGCAACAGAGTAGTTCTCCCCCTTCTACAAGCAATGTACCTATCGCGTCCAAGATCCAGGTACATTTACTCTTTCACTCTCTTTGTCTTTCTTCTTGTTATTTTCTTTTTCTGTTGTTACGTCAGAATTATTTTTTATATAGTATACTTTGTAAAAAAATAATTGTATGGATTTCTCTATTTCCGTCAAAATTTGTCATTCTAATTGGTAAGTAGATATACAGCATAATCTCACCTCAATGTAACCGAAATGTAATGTCTTTTGTGAGTATACGGTTACCTGCTATTCATTATTGCTTATTTAATTTTTAGACTGAAAAAAGCATTTTCGAGAGGAATTATACAGAAGTCGATTATTTCGAATATTACTAGAAAAAAAAATGTTGAGCATTTGAGGATCAGGCTGGCCTTCTGAAGCGCATCTGTTAGGTGATCTTCTACTAATTCACATATCTTAGGCTTGTTTTGATTTTTGTCGCCTGGGCAGTAATGATTCAAATTCTATATATTCTACAAAGGAACTTCAAATATACACACACATATGCATGCGTGTAGCACAACAACTCCAAACTCGGAAAAACTAGAAGGAATAAAATAATACTTAAAACGGTTTTTTCCTATAAATTTGAAAATGAAATGGTTCTTTACTTTGGTAACCTTCAAAATGGATGTTTCCTTGTTACGGTCCACGATGTGGAGGGATTAGGCTCATTTTAATGTTAGGCTTGATGTGTGAACAACGTCCTTAAAAACCCATGCATAAAAATTTCGATTATAATCCAGAATTCTTTCATATTATTGGTAGACCATTTTAGAGGCTCGATCAAATTGAAATTCTGAAAATCTGAGGCCGGATTTGTAATCAGCGATCTCAACAACCCATGCGTACCAAATTTCATTAAAATCAAGTATTTTTTCAAAATTTCGGTTGACAACCATAGAGGCTCTAATTTGAATTTTGAAAATCCGAGGTCAGATTCCGAATCAGCGACCTCAAAAACCCATGTACACGAACTGCCCAGGCGACAAAAATCGAAGAAAGCCTAAGATATGTGGATTAGAAGAATATCACCTAAAAGATGCGCTGCAGAAGGCCAGCATAATCCTCGAATGCTCAAAATTTTTTTGTTCTAGTAATATTCAAAATAATCGACTTCTCTATAATTCCTCTCGAAAATGCGTAAGTTGAGCTTTATTTTAAATATTTATCAAATTTAATGGATGAATGAGATATAAACGGGAGTAGTAAATAAGCGATTGGATGATGTGAAATTTTGACGAGATTGTATCCACTTGAAATTTATGAAGAGTGCTCCTATGTGCGATATCTATAGACAAATAAAATCATCACATTCATAAACCCAGTGCCATTTCCAACTTATGAATGCGAAGTGAATAGGGAGTTGTCAGTTTTAAGAGTTATTGATTAGAGTTGTTAAAAGTAGCTTATGAATGTTGCTTGCTTTGCTAGAGTAAGAAAATAGTAATATATTAGTGAAATAAATTCACGAAGATGAGCGATTTCTTAAAGTTATGTAGAGTTTATGTAAGCTTATTAAATCTGAAAAAGTGCATGAAAAGAAACAACAGTTACTAATCTCAAGATCTTATCAATAAATTTAATTTCAAATTTAAAAACTTTGAACATTCTCGAATTCAATCAACATTAAATATTTCTATTCTCAGTGATTTTTTTATATTTTCAATACCAATTCTATGAAGTTGAAGAAAAAATTGTCACTACAAGAAATAATTTTATATTTAAGATAGTAGCATTATGTTTGAATGATTTTTTTTTTTCAATAAATTAAAGCACAGAGAATCATAGTACTGAATTTTAATTTCTCATCGTACGTACAGTAAATTGTTTTTCCTGGTCGGAAATCAAAATCAACACGATTATTTAATGTATTAATATTCATGAGAATGATAATATATTAAATTTAGTAGAAACTCGAGTATCTTGGATTTCTTCAGGATTGTTTCTTTTTGTATATAAAGAAATTTAAAATTGCCAGAAAGCTCTATTTCATATGACATATTGTGTCAATACTCAATAAACGTTCTTGTATAATTTTTGGGTTTCAGAAACGACATCCCATTAATTAAATCAACAGAAACTCAAAATACAAAATGATTATGAAAAAATGACTTGTATGTACACAAACATGGAATTGTTTGTTGCTTAATCTGTATGTAATTCATATACATACTCGAATAAGGAATATTATTATTACTAAATTATCACGATTACGAAGAGTTGTCAAAAATTATATGTTTTCCAAAGCTGTATAATGTTGAAGAGAAAGCTCCAGTATTCTTGATTTGGCATTATTTCTGGAAGGTTTAGATAGATGGAAAAATGATTGTTCTGAACTATGGCATATTGTACCCTTAGAATTGATTTCTATGATCAGTCTACATATTTCACGAATGAATTCTGTGATAAGTCACGTAATAGTTGAAGGCGCAATGAACGAATCTAGATAATAGTAATCGTTGAGTTTCAGAATAAGAAATAGTAAGAGATTTATATACACTGTAAAAAAAATCTGTCTGAAAATTCAGAAACATGTAACGGAAGTTTTTTCCAGTTACGTGTATGAAAATGTTTTCAGACACAATCTTGAAAATTCAGACACATATTTGAATTTTCAATTAGAATGTTTGAAAAGGAGGTTATGTAAGGAATTGTCAGTTTTTCAGAAATTTGTATTGAAAATTCAAATTAAATGTCTGAATTTTCAGACAAAATTTTTGAAACGTAAAATATACTCTTATCATTGATTTTTTTTCTGAGTTTTTATTCACACAAAAGTTCTTAAGCATTTTAAGAAGTGAAGGTAATATATACTAATATATATTCACCTTTACAGTAATCACAATTAAAATCATTATTAACACCAAGTTTCTATTAAAAAATTAACAAACATAGAATCGTATTTCTTCGTCTGCTTTTACAATCAAATAAATTTAATGACACTAGTCTTCATCTACATTAAAATTATTAGAAAATTTATTCAAAAGATTTGCAAATTTCAATACTTCTGCATTATACGATTGCGCAGATCGTTTTGTTTTTGTATTCTTTTTAGTCCCAGTTTTTGGATTAATATCCAAAAATATCCTGTGAAAATAAAAATCAATGAATTTTGAGAATTTATAAGAATATCGTCAAGAATCGTTGAAAGTTTTCTCGTACCTTTGGATAAACTCTAGGGTTTTTTCTGCTCCTGGCCGATAAGTATACCCAAAAACATAATAGGATAAAAATAGTACTAAAATACTATGAAGAAAATTCTCGCAAATAATTTGGTTTTCTTTTTCAATCACAACGATAAAAGCACCATTTTCATCATGTATAGAGCTACCTGTAAAATATGAATAACGTTTGATAGACTAAATTATATTGGCGAAAATTAGATTGCTGCACAATTTAATAGTGATACTTGTTATAGTAGGATACTATATTTGATACTATACGGAGTAATTTTTTAAAAAAGTTTTACCTTTTATAACCAATAGAGGGTAATCTGAAGTAACAGATTTTGCCATATCCGCTTCAGATGCCTCACTCTGTAACAAAATATGTATACATTTCTTATTCACTACTTTGAAATAAGTTCGAATGTGAATAAATTTGAAACGTCCTCAAATAAACTTACTTCAAGTAAAATGTATAAAAGAACTGATTCTTCTTTAAAATAAGTGATCAGTAGAGGAATGGCAATATCAATTTTTGGCATTTTTGAGCCATTTAATAAAATAGCTTTATCACATTCAGTGAATATCATTTTTATCATCTGGTTAAGATTATCATCTTTAGATTTATACATTTTCAAATATTGCCTGAGAAACTTGACTTTCTTTTCCATCGAGTCACTCCAAATTGTAGACACGTTTTTCCCCAGTAATCGCGAAGCATGTTGTATTAGAATATGTGGGTCCTTAAGAAAAGGCCAGTTAGTTAATATTGAAGTCAAGTTTCTGCAGGAAGCATTCAAGTTTATCCTCTGTGTAGGATACGTTTCGTTCATTAGTGATGTGACTAGAGAAGATGAATGCATTTCAGGATTTTCAAATAAAATAATCAATCGTAGGCGCTTTTCTTCTTGAGATTCATCTGTTTCATCATCTGGCAATTCTGTACTATACTCAGCACAACCATATGCGTCGTTTTTAAGTGACCTCTCAATCCGTTTTTGGCATTTTTGTATTGCTTCATCATCACTATCTTCTGGGTCGCTTACTTGTTTCCTCTTCGGATTGCAGATAGACTTCTTATACTGAATTCCATTGATTACTGAGCGAGCGAATGTATCAATTCCATCACTCCATTCTTTGCCTTCAACGGTAATGGAGAACGTTTTAGGGTACTTCGTGCAGACCAATCTTGCTATTTTATAAGCAGTATTACGGGAACAATCTTCGAGGGTCACCATCATATATTCAGTTATCATTCTTTTAAAAGTGAGCCACTGATTCGACGATAATTTTGCTCCATTATTGCACGATTGTTTTACATCAGGACACACATTCATGAAAATATCATCTAAATCCAGTGTAGCTGACCTTTCATTGCTTGGAGATGCAGTTTCACCTACAAGAAATTATTTATGATAAGACTATCAGTTATTGAATCAAATCGCCATAAATGCACACTTTTAATTCATGTTGTCTACCTGTATTCGTTAGGGCTATTGGTTTATTTATTCTGTCTTGGATAATTATTTTTAATAGATTTGTTTGATTGATGTTTGCAAACGCTATAACATCATCGTCGACTGCTGTGCCTTCATTAGCCAAAATAATCTGTAAGTAATTTCGAACTATGAAATGCACAAGATTCTGTTCTGATTATAAATGTTTATATCAATGATCAGAGTTATTAAAAACTTACGTCATGATCTCCTTCAGGAAGATCTAATTTTCGAACTGCTTCTTTACTTAGTTCGTCTTTACTTTCAGCCTTGACCATGACGCTTACAGGATTATTTAAATTTTGAACAATGAAAAAAGGCATGATGAAGTCTAAAATTAAGTATATATATTATTAGTATATATATGTTAGAAAAAGTATCCATATTAGCTTGATTTATTTGGTTAAATGAAAAAATTAAGATGAAGATGATTGAGTGTATAATTCTCCAATTAATTTTCAAATGCATAATAGCAGAAAGCTGTTATTTCTATCCACTCATATTTCGTATACAAATATATTTAAGGTTTTGAAATTCTCAACTGAAAATATAATTGTATGTTTCTCTACAAACATCTTTAATATATGCAATTGTGCAGACAATATCACAGAAAAGAATGTTAAGATTTAATTTCTAGCCATTCGAATAGTTATAAATGAAATATTAGTATACATTAGGATATAAACTCACAGGTTTCCAGTGTTACTAAGAATTTAATTTTAGCTATTCGAATAGAAAAAATTAAATCTCAGTATGTACTAGAAGCCAAGTATTTGCATATGCTGCAAACCAGAGGGTTTGCAACTTAGCGTATACTAAGGTTTTATTTTTATCTATTTGAATAGATAAAAATGAAATCTTAGTATGTAGTGGGAACCAGAGGGTTAATATGATCGCATATACTAAAAATCAGAGGATACACTATGAAAATTTTCCCCTCGCTAGGTCTAACGTATTCATTTCCTTGGAGAGAAATTCAAGTTAAACATAAAGATTGTGGAATGGACGGACAATGAAGCACAATCTAGTATTATCATGCTTAAATTTGTTTAAATTGTTTCTTACTGTATTTATTATAATACTCTGTCCATAATCCCTTGTATCCAAATCTATAGAGGATTCACGACAAAACCATATTTAGGTTTAATCGACAGTGAATTTTTCCATTTGTAAATTGGCATTGGCTTGTAGTTCTTTAACTCTGGCAAAGAAACGCATTCATAAGATATACGTCTACCAATTCTGTAACATCAATTCACTTTCCATAACCTCTAATAGAATGTAGGCATCTGCTTCATTGCATGATAGAATCATGGAGATCTTTCCTAAAATAATATTTTCTTGACACCCTGTTTGCCGAATTGCTAACGCATAACCTTTTTTATACTCTGTGCCCTTTGAAATAAGTTTACTGCACTCTCGTATATTTTGCGATAATTTTGCTTTTTTTATTGCAGAAATGATGTCTGCATGATACATGTTTGAATTGAAATTGCTTTCTTCACCCAAATCTATATCCAAACGAACATCAGCTCCGAGTCTCACATAACATTGATACAGTTCGTGTTTTTCACTTGCAGTCTTGATAACGTTTTTGAAATTAAGCAAACTTCGAATCAAGCGTTTGGAAAATCGATGCTTGGCTTCGAATCTCAATGTCCAAACTTTAATCATTGGACCAAAATCCAATATCAATTGTACATAGTGCTTAAGAAAATGGTGTTTAGGGCGCATTTTCTCTCCTGGAAATAATGACTCTCTTAAATGAAGATACTCATAAATCAAGCTATTCAAGTATGCTAAATAAGATGTGTGAATCGTTGGTGCACAAATTATCTCAAAAATTTCTGAGAGTAATAATAAACTTTTAAATACTTCATTCTCAAAATCTTCAATTCTGTCTTCTATAAGAAGAGGGAGAACTCGTAAAAAATTCCATATTTGACATGCTCCTCCAATAATTCTGTCTTTTTCACTTTTTACAATACATGGTTTGTCAGCTCTATCTTCTATAGAATAGGGATACTTATCAATCCACTTATTCAATTCTTCCAGTTTAAACCACTTATTCTTTATGAAGTAGTCGATGAACAATTTAGTATCGTAAGCTATGACACCTTCAAATCCATCATGACCCACACAAGGAGGTAGTCCTCGGCACACATGATAATGTTCTAACTGATTGAAGATTGAATCAAATTTCACTCCCTGATAAACTTTATTATTGGAATTTTTTAGACACTTTAGTGCATTTCTATACTGCTCTTCAGTTCTCCAAACACACTCTTTCGTCACTCCTCTTTTTTCTTCCAACTCATCTCTGTGGATAAGGCAAAACCTACATATATATTTAGCACGGCTAAAATTTTCGGTAAAGCCACCCAAACCATGACTTCCTAGATTATCGCCACTGATCCAGGCTATTGTACCTTTGTATACTTTGCCTTCAATATTCACCCCCTGCTCAAGCTTCTTTATATCTTCGACAATTGCTCCATAAACTGTGGCGTGATCAAAGTCGTTTTCTTTACAAAGTGCCACTAACCTCATGGTACTCGTGTGGCTTCGAAGATGATCAGATATATTATCTAGATTCATATAGACTCCTAACAACTTATGTTTTTTCTTCGCAGCTCCTATAGGGTTAACAACTTCGAAAGCATCTTGATAAAGGATGACTCTTAAAGCATCCGGATTATTTTGAAAAAACTTATTATGTTTGTAATTATTTCCATCCACAAAACTTTCAATAACTCCTTCTCCACGAGAGCGAGGCTTGTCAAACTCATTCATAATAGACTTATCTTTTAACGTGCAAGTTATAGTTTGTAAGATGGGAACATACGCAAAAAATGTTTGTTTTTCTTGACTTATAGTTATGAATTGAGGTTTTACATACTCATACTTGTTTTTATAGTAAATATTTCTCTTATAATCACTATTTAATTTTTTCCCCGTTTCTATCATAGGATCTTCACAAAATACTTCATCAATAATTTGTATTACTGTTTCTGAGGCGATGTTTTCTGTTGCAAATTTCTGATTCAGTTTTTCCTTGATAACTTCTTGAGCTTCTCCATGTAGTCTTGAGACTTCTTCGACGATCTTCTGAATTGTTGACGAAGGCAACATACATTCAGTTTCTAATTTCAGATAAAACTGTGCTATGTTATTTAAAAATAAGTTTGGATTTTCTTCATCAGTCTGTCTTGGGTAATCAGGTGGTTCCATTTCAGTATTTGGAGTTTCAATATGTAAACGTTGATCAGCTTCTAGAAGATCTTCACTTATACGCCCTGGAGTTTGACTTCCACTTGAATTACTCTGTACAGCATTAAAATGTTCTTCATGGTCATTACTGATTTTAGTATATTGTCTTCGATGTTTTTTCGTTAGATGACTAGTGAAAGAAGATATAATTTTGTATTTGTTACTGCATCCTTGAAAAGGGCATTGAACTTCTTCTTTCCAGGCAATGTGAAGTTTTAAATGTTTTATAAGTAGCGACAGTGTATCGCACTCTTTTTTACATAAGTTTTTAGAACAGATGAATTTTCCGAATTCATTAGCATTTTTGTTAGAACATGGATTTTCTTGTTTGTGAGAAATACTATGGGTTCGATACAAATGTTTCTTTAAATGTGATTCACATTTGAAAAATTTCGAACATCTATTGAAACCACAATTTATGAATTTATTTACATTTCTGTGAAAACTATGATGCTTTAGATGATTCTCCAAAGCTAGTGTGCAGAATCTGCAATATGTACAGTAATACATTTTCTTCCTTTAAACGAAAAATATAACCTATTAATCGATACTGTACGTATGCATTTTATGCAATCTGTGCGAGAAATAAAGTTTGCAAATGATACAAGTAATGCTAGTAAATTAATCGTTTCCGCACAAATCGCATACGATATTTTATGCAATTTTGAAAGAATGCAGAAGACTATTAATCAATTCGCTGCCATTTCCTTGGACGATTACACAATTGCATACAAGCATTTGCTCATACACGATTCATTAGTCCATACAATTTGGATATTGTTCACAAGTCATTTGAACTGGCTCACAAACAGTTCCAGTAACAATCAGTTTTCCAACTCAAAAACATGACATCTAATAGTACATTTCAACGCTAGAGCAAAAGACGAATTCTAGGCATGAGTGAGGTTTGCAGCCCGAGCGAAGCGTGGGTGGTAATCTCACGACTCTAGAATCATCTTTTGCTCTAGTATCGAACAGTATTTTTCATCACGTGTATAGAAAACTGAGGTTCAATGATCAAATTTTCGTTACAAGTGATGAAAATGACAGTTATTCAAATGATAGAATAGCATTCAAGAGGTGTAAGATCATATTCGACCTCATTGAATATACCAAAAAATATATGCTTGGTAAAATATACATCCTAAAATATAGCCAAAAGATTCAAATGTTTCCAGGTTGATAATTCTTCAGAAATCTATGAATATTCAATTTGATGTGAAATGACAGATCTAATTTAATTGTCAGAAACTTACTCAAAAACGTTCATCAGCTGATTCAGCGCTTGATGAGAGTATAACGGTGTCAGGTAAGGACTCGGTATCTGTATCGAAATCTTGTATTAGCTGATCAATTTTTCCCAGTAAATTATTGATTGCTGAAGTATTTTTCATAAACAGTGGTAACAAATCAATTGCGAAACTTTTGTTCAATTCCAATAACACCTTTATGGATTTCAGAAGTTTGTCTTCATGTAGAGCCAAATTTCGATATTCGACTAGAAATCTGGTAGCTCCTTGTTTGTTCTCAGATTCTCCAATAGTCAAAACATTTTTCAATGCTTTTTTAAGGTTGTGATGTTGTGTATGAAGAATTTTCAGTAATTGCATATTATCTGTGAACAAAATTATTTTTAGTAATTGTGAAGGTAATTTCAAACATCAATGTCTATTGAATGGCAAAATAACGAATGAGAAAATATAAGTATAAAAGTTGTCAAATATTATAAAGAAAAAGAAAATGTTTACTGGAGTCAAATCCGCAATGCATGAATAAATGATAAGAATTCTTGGATAAACGTGAATTTGGAAGTGAATAAAAAGCGATAAAGGGAAAAATTTCAAAACATTCATCATCAAAACCAATAAGATTTTTTTAGCATACGGTTGACAGTTCTAACCTGCAAGTAAAAATGATCAACAAAGTCATTAATTCAGATGAGACTAACAGATATTTATATGCCAATGAGAACACCGTATACGTCTATGAATGGTGTCCAGCTAAATGGTTTTTTCAGTCCCAAAATTCATATACGCTTGTTCCACTCTGTCACATTTGTCACATAACTGTAATACTTTGATGATAAGTCCTTAATCGTATAGATTCAAAAATATACAGTAGCAAAAAATGTTTTGTACAGTAATTATTTTATAATAATGGATTGATAATAATGAGATTAATGATTTGAGATGAGAGAGTTTTGGTTCTGGATAACTTATTTGTTTATCTTGAGCAGATGTTGCCATTTTTATTACTGTAATTTTACTTTTGTTTAAGCTGTTTAACGCAAATGCCTAATACTCAATTTATCAGTCAATAATATACAAAAGTATAATTCAAATACGAAGTTTCAAAATTGTGAAATTGCACACGGTGAAGTTACTGATACTAAAAGTATTTCATGAGAATTCATTGTACTCACTGTTGACTCTTCTTTCAAAGTGGCTGATTGCTGTGGCTGTTGTTCAGACTTGTACCTTGAAAAGTTGAGGTTGAGGTATGCTGCTGTATGTAGTTGGATTTATAAACTGTACTAAAATGGGTTGTGTCAACAATGATGATGTCCGGTTGAAGGTAGAGCGATATACAACTGTGACAAATATTATATTATTATATAGAATTAGTTATTATGAAAGATGGTATGTGCGTTGAACCTCAAAAGTCTACTAGTAAAAACTCATGTATCGTTTGAATTTAAGGTTGAATATCTTGATATACATTAATTTATTT
>JAJGXB010000142.1:3656-21549 GCA_020882725.1 Aphelinus certus
GATGTTATCTGGTAGAATCCGATGATTTTCCATTTTTCCTTGATGTACAGCTGGATTTTTTATCACGTACTATTCGGATTTCACGTAAAGTGTCCGTTCGGTAGGTTAGATTGCCGAAAAAATTTTTCTTCTATTCATAAGATATCTCGAAATGACGATGATCGATTGCGAGATATCTCGCATCGAACTCGCTACACACATAAGTGTGTGTGTATATATATATACATATATATATATATATATATATATATATATATATATATAATATATATATATATATTGGAACTCAGCTGCGGGCGCTGCGGCTGTTGTATATAGTATATATGTTGTGGACTGGCGTCTGCTACAGTCTACAGTAGTAACGCGAGAGCTGGAAGTCGTCAAGCTTAATTAGATGATCTCGCATGTGCAAACGGTATTATTCGTTTTAATATTTGTTTGAAAAGGAATTCAAGAATGGAGAAAAAAAAAGAAAGTGAAAGTGGACAGAAAGTCGAAGAAAAACATAAAGAAAGCAGTGATCATCATAAATAAGCTACCTGAACTCCAAGCTGAATATGACTGCGTAAGTATCATCAATCAATTACCACAAAAGAGAACACGATTGGTGTGGATTCTTGAAACCACAAGTTTTATCTCAAAATAATAAAATTATTATGTCAAGAAGTATTGTCGATCCCATTTTTACTTTCTTAACACATGACTTTTGTTCGGTTCGTCATTCGTGAAACAATTGCACTTAGAAATATAAAAAAAATTACCTACTTGACTGCTTTTGTGTTTGAACACGTGTGTTTGGAACCTCCGATTTCTCTAACTCATCTGTTAAATATTTTTGGTATCTTTCTTCCTCATCAATCACTCGATTTCTATGGTCTCTTTTTATATTTTTCTATATTATTATCCTACCTACACACATAACCTTGAAAACATTCCAAGTATAGAATAGAACAAAGTTGTAATAGCCTAACTTGCTTCTGAACAATTTAGAAATTTATTAGAGAGATACATGCCGTGATACAGCTATATATGTATTCAAAGCTTTCTGGTATGGAATGAACAATCGTTTGATAGTTGCATATTTTATCTTGTAGATCAAGCAAAATGCCAAAACTAACTGAAGTCGACAAAGCTGCAACGTCAGAGCCAACCAAGGATGAGGCAACAGCAGTTGGGCTCTGGAACAGATTCAGATTCTGACGACACAATTCCAGAATTAGAAGATGCAGCGACAGGCAGTGGATTGTCAGGAGCAAATGTACCTGGCATTGATATGGTATCTAAGGCTAAACAGAGTCGAGGAGAGAAGAAATTTGTATGTAAACCATACGGTAATATATTCTCGGCCGCCCGTTGTGAATGATTGTTGAGTGAAGCAGCTTAATGCAGTACGCTTGGACAAATATTTTTTGCTGTAAGTTCTAGTCCATATAACATACGGTTAAATCGAGAGGTATACCTCGTTCAGCTGCTTCACGCAACGTTCGAGGCTAGTTGAATTCACAACGGGCGGCCGAGAATATATTACCGTTGGGTGTACATCAACCAATAATCGTAAACAAGATGGATAATTGAAGTCAGTTTATCACTTTCCAATGCTGTTATTTTTATGATTACAAGATAATGATTCTCGTTATCTCAATATACGAGATAGGATGAAGGTTATGATTTAGTTTATATAGTTGAAATTCAACCATGTTGAAACTACGAATAAATAAATAAATAACTTAGTTGATAAATTTGAAGACTCTACCTCTGGGAATTATAAAAGTACATTTTCAAATGCAAACAATCAGTCTCCGTATGCTGCTGGAAGTTCCCAGAATAAAATTCAAAGTAATATAAAGCAACAAACTCCATCAAACCGGTACAATTCTATGGGAAATGCTAGCAAATTTTATGGCACTGACCAAGTCTGCGAAGTTAATTGTTACATGACTAGTCAGTCTCGATTTGCAGCAGACATGTCGTGTTACAATACAGAACTGATAGAATTATTCAAAACAATTCCAACAAGGCTTTATGGTAAATATTCTGATATTTTATGTTTCTATACTTTACTAAAGACTGTGTATGGTTCAGTATTTTGTTATACAATAGTCACCTTATTACCACTAAAATTCTATTGCTTTTCTACTTGAAAATGTTAATTAAAATTCAAGCCTCTTAATGGATTGCAAAAACTACTGAACCAAACTTAATACATGAGAAGATATAATTTCTTTGTATATGAGAGCATATAATCAAAATGTTATAAAATATTAGAAGATTGTTATTCATTCTAGATACCAAAACAAAAATATGGAATTTTCATATCAATGACCATGAGAAACTCAACGAAAAAGTAATGAGTTTAAAATCTCAAGTAACATTCAAAGGTTTACCAACCTTTGTTGTAAAGGTGAGAAATAATATTTAAAAATCAAAGAAAGATTTATCTAATGAATTTGTTATTTATTTTTTTCCACAGACTTGCAGGACATTTTTACAACAAGAGAAACAATTCAATCACGACATTTCTAGGATAGATCCTACATTAGTTGAATCTTTGTATCCTTTCCAGAGAGAGGGAATAGAGTATGTATAAAATAATATAAACCTATGGAATTTAAATTATTTATTTGTATGTGTTTGTACAAATTCTAGATATGGTATAATGAAAAACGGAAAATGTCTCATAGCATATGACATGGGTCTTGGCAAAACAAGACAAGCCTTAGGTATTAGCCACAAATCAGACTGGCCTATGATAATAATTACGCCATCTTCTGTACGGTAAGCTGTACATTTTTATTTGAAGTAGCGCTTTTCAATCAGGGATTGATTAAATTAAAACTATTTGTGATTATTAGGTATCAATGGTCAGAAGCTATTCTAGAATATTTACCCTCGGTACCAGCTAATGAAATACAACATGTTATTACTACAAAAGATTATATAGAGAAAAGTCAAATTACCATCATATCCTATGATTTACTTGGTAGAAGGATTGATGAGCTTGCAGCTCAAAAATTTGGTGTTGTAATCTGTGTATGATGAAATTAAAGCTAATCTCATATCAGAAGTTGATCTCAATAAGAATCAAAGAGAATAAAAAATGTTATTCTGATTTGCAGGATGAATCGCATTATATGAAAAATGCCAAAACTGTGAGAACAAAATCTGTGCAAAGTTTGACTACCAATGCACGGCGTATAATATTATTGACTGGAACTCCAGCATTGTCTCGCCCAATAGAATTACATCCTCAAATGAAATTACTGGTACCCAGTTTCATTAGGTATGAATCATAATAATTATTATGAAAAATTACCATGATGAAATAACCGATAATAAAGATGTAAATGATATCTGTTAAGTTACCACGACTTTGGTTTTCGGTACTGTGCTGGTGTAAAAACGAAATTTGGTTCAAACTTCAGTGGTTCATCTAATTTAAAAGAACCAGAAATTATTTTGAAAGCTACTTGTTTGATTCGTCGACTCAAAAAGGATGTCATGTCTCAATTACCCTAAAAAATAAGGTATAACATTTTGAAAAAGCCTTACATTTGGATATTTACAAATTTGGATGTTTTTATTGAGGCAAAAAATTATGCTTGACCCGCACTTAATAAAAGCTTCAACAAAAGAAATGAAGACAGCTTCAAAAAATATGGAAAACAATGATAAGCACAGTCATAGTGCACTTCTAGAATATTATAGTGCAACAAGTAAAGCAAAGGAAAAAGCAGTTTGGTAATAAATTTAAAGACAGAACTTTCATTTTTCCAAAATATTTACTTTGTGATGAATTCTTTGAGACGATTTTCTTACTATTTTGTTTTAGCAACTACATTGCTGATCTAATAGAGAATGAAAAAAAAGTTTTTAGTTTTTGCACACCATAAAACAATGCTGGATGCTATCTGTGATTTGTTAAACTCGAAAAAAATTCGGTAAATTAGTTTGATATTTTTTAAATTTATTCTGCCATTAATCATTAAGCTCCAAAAATGTTCATTTAGGTACATTCGTATAGATGGTAAAACAAAACCAGAGAGTAGGAAAGAGTATGTTGATTTATTTGAACACGATGAAAAAGTCTTGGTAGCAGTTTTATCAATAACAGCAGCTAATGCAGGAATAACAATGACATCAGCCCAGCTTGTACTTTTTGCAGAATTGTCATGGAATCCTGGGATGAGTTTCATATTCTATGAATTATTTTATTTTACATTCACATATTATTATTTATTATTATTATTTCATGTCCACATTCTTATTCTGGAAAGACGAAGTTCAATTTCATAAAAAGTAGTAAAATAGGCTGCATGATAAAGAATTTTTAAATGGCTACCATTTGTGAAAATCAATATTCTCATCCTCAATTGTATGATGCAGTACATAGAAAAACTGTGAGAAGACCTTGCCGGCGAGTGAGGAATAGAATACAAGAAATGGAAACAAAATGAACCATTTTCCAATGCTTCAAGACTGTAATCAGAAATGATTGTTATAAAATTTCAATCATTCCGAACAATGTGTTCTCAAATATATTCATAGTAATTTTTGAGGAGGAGACGAAACAGTGATCCAGTTCATCAATCTCAATTGACCCAATTATCATGGAAAGTTCGATTAGAATAAGTGAGTCCAAGTTTATTTCATTTAGAGATGTTGAGTTAGTACCCGTCACTGTGAATAACGTGTTTCCCAATACTTGTGTTTCATACTGGATATTAATTCAAATTATTTGTGATGATAAGATACAAATGTAGATATTTTAGGAACAATCGGAACAGCAATTTTCTTTTTCAATCTCAATTTACCAATGTTTTGAGATGAAAATCAACTACAATAAATATAACTAGTACATATACCATTTTGGGATCTTGAGTTTGGATATGTAATTAAATATTATTTCTTGAAACGAATCTTAAAGTATGAAAAAAAATTGACAATATATGTAACATCATATTTTCACTTAATATTTTCTACTCAAAACATTTATTGGAAGTGAATTTTCCAAAGTCGATGTGAACTTGCCAGAAAATAAATTGATCTCCATACTTTCATAGCTTGGATTCTTAAGTTTTCGATTCTGGAATACATTTGCAAAATTATATCATGATTTGTGTTATTGACCGATGTTTTGAAAATAAAATTAGCTGTAAACAATAACTATAATCTAATTTCTCATATCTGGTATAGTATTTTGAAATGAAATATAATATCTTGAAACGAATATTGAAGTTTATTATCATACAATACAAATAAACTTGATTATGTAGTTTATTTCTTTTCTTTTCAACCATTCTTAGTTTTGATATTGGAACCCTACGAAAAGGTATTATGATTAATAACATTTAGTATACGATTGTGATTCCCCTATTTTTTCATCTTAACGTTAGTAAATTTATTCAAAGTATATATCCATTTCATAACGGCTACAATAATTGAATCTTGATGTTAGTAAGTTAATCTAAAGTGCTTTAAAATTTGAGCAGCTATAAAAATTGAATAAGCATTTATTCTGTAATAGAATGATCATAATTCAAAATGCTTCATAAGCCGCTTGTCATCCCACCTACGCTACATTATCGAATCTTTGTTATTTGCGGAAAATTGTTTATGATTATAACTTCCATCATTGGTGCCATAAAATTGCAAAGTGATATCTATGATGTGGCCTATTCTTGGTGGCCTGCCGCACTTGATGCGTTCGGGTCATTATCGCAATCATCTCGATTGTGTGTCGCAGCTAGGGTTGCCAGATTGGACTATTTCTTGAAAAATTATTTATTATAAAATGAGGGACTTTTTGTGATTTTTGACAATTTTTATTTTTTTTTTATATAGTTTCGCTATAAAACAATTGCCAAAACACAATAGATCCCCCAATCTTACGATCACTAATTTGTGAAAAAACCGCTCAGTTTGGCAACCCTATTCTCAGCTTCATCGCAACATTGTCAAATTTTTCTGAATTTCCAAATTTTCCAAAATTGTCAAATTTTTCAGAATTTTCAAATTTTCCAAAATTGTCAAATTTTTCAGAATTTTCAAACTTTCCAAAATTTCCGAATTTTGCAGATTTCAAATTCTTTAAAATTTCCAAATTTTCGAAATTCTTGACTCCCCAAAATTTCCCAATTTCTAAAATTTCCAAATTTCTGAATTTCCAAAATCTTCGAACTCCTTGATAAGATCGATTACTTCCGCAATAAAAGAATAATCGATTTCTGGCGATCTGCCTCCGTGTTCGAAAAAAAATCGAATTGAATATCAATTATATTGACCGTAAATTTAACGTTTTTCTACGAGTATGGTATTGAATCACAATCTTGTTCGGTAATTCATCCGCTTCCGTCGTTTCGTGAGGTGCTATCGATGCACATTTCCACGCGCTCTGTTGCCCGTGTTCGGTCCCTGACTGGCCAATCCTCGCTCAGCCGTTGTTGCCAGATTCTCATCCGTCATTCGATTCCGTGGATGGTTTGCTCGGTTCGCGTGTCGCTCCGCAGAATACTGTCTTCGCTGATTCTACAATTCTTCAAATCACTTTTGGCGATTCCTCGCGAATTTCCGCATGAATTATTATATTATATACCATAACTGCTGCTATTCACTTCTTCTTAATGGGAGAGATCGTATATTTGTATGCTATCCACGTTGTGATTATGAATTTGTGGTTTTTTTTATATATCCGAATTTTTTTCCCATCTAGACGTACCCAAGAGAATTTGTCCACCCTGACGTTAATCTTCATCTGTCGTTTTCATGGTCCAATTGTTATCCTGGCTATTATCCTCATTTCCTGTCAATTATACCCTGATTCTCTTCCAATTATGAAAACTCATCGCAATTTCACATTCTTCGTTTGCTACCTGCATTATTTGCGTATCTGTCAAAACCGCGCAAACGCCTCTCTCAGTTTCTAGCTTTCCAATTTACTGTTCCGTTGTGAAGCTTCAGCAATATGATTCCTCCATATTCAACTTTGCCAGTAGTAGGGATTTTGCTAGAGCCTTCCAATAGTGCTCCGAGTGGATACTTGGACTACTTATTTTCGGCCTATTTGTCTGTTCTCCTTTCTCCGATCGCCTGGACCAGCTTTTTGTCGACTTGAGTTAGAGTCCCACCTAGTCACATTCGGTTTTTCTGTATCAAAAACTGTTTCTATAGAATGTGTCGCCTCTCAGCTTGCTCACCTCGCTGTCACTCGTTTTACCCAGAGTCTCGGTTCATCTGCTAGACCTCTGGCTTCATGAATATTGAGCGGCTTTTGCGATGGGCGTATTCCAGAAGAGCTGAATTTCCTCCTTGAATACTCGAATGTTATATTCACTTGTCTTCGTTCTAACTCATCAACAGATCCAGAGTCCTCGCCTATTGCTCGTATTACTCCAACGGTTGCTTCTTCTGCTGAATGGAAACTACTTGAACCCACTACATCTACGTCTAGGTTCGATGATCTATTTGCTGATCCTTTTGATATCGTGGAACTATCCGAGAAATCGATTGATGACGTTTCTCCGAATTCTTATTGGGGCCATACTCCGGCTAATGAATCCGACTATGGCGAGACCATATAGGAAATTTTTACCTTCATGCTCTGTTGCGATTTGTTGTACCCAGTGTACCTCCGGTATGATGAGGATCATGCAGCGTGTGGTCGATGTGCGGTTGAGTGGTTGAGTGATCCTAGTGCTGAAAAGAAAACCCTTATTGGCGAAACCGTCTTTTATATCAAGTCGCGGAATATCTCAGTTTCCTTTGCTGCCATTCTTACCACGGTAACAAAGTATGGATACCAGCTCGTGACGTCGAGTACCCAATCGAGCTGACCTTGATATTGCCGATGCCGACACTGTGATAGTTCACTCTGAGGATTTTTCTGATGATTCGTACGATGATGTATTGATGCTTTTCCAATCGTACTAATATTTCAAACCTAATGCCTGTTTTTAACTGTATTATTTGCTTATTCCAATATTAGTATGTGAAAAAATGGACTCCGTATTCTTATTCAAGGTCCTGCCCATCCATTCCTTGAGTAGTCCTTTCAAGTATCAATGTATTAGTGAGCTCCAATCATAATTATCAACTGCCTACTTTTACTGGCCTAGCTTCATTTTTGTTCACTTTGTTTTTTAACTTGAGAGTATCATACTGCTGAAGATAAAGAAGATCATGCTGTTAGAGCCATATTTCAAAATGTATCATATTAACACACTGAGGAAGGTTTCGCGATTTGCAATTGCTGATATCATGTTTGTTAATAATCCGACTTTAAGCGCGTTTAGTATGAATGACCGATCGAGATTTTTGCTGACTCGATATCCCGGCGTTCTCGACGCCAGTCGGTTATACAACGGTGCTGACCTGCGATTCTGCCGGAGTTTCTCAACGCCGTTTCATTTATTCGATTCGTCTTTCCCGGCGTAGTAACCTCGATGTCCACTTCGGCTTTCTGATATTGTTAATAATATACGACTAACATGCTAGCGTTACGTTTCCCGACGGGGCTTACCACGATTAAGCATTTCATTTCCCCAAGCGGAATAAATTCGACGCTGGGTGTGCATGGCTGTTATCCCCAGGTGGAGCATTCCCGACACAGGTTCTCCCTTGAGCGGAGTTACCTCGATGCTGAGTTGTCATATTTTTAGGCGGAGCATTCTCGACACCGGACTCTTTTACTTGCACGAATAATTCACTTACTCCGACATCCGATCGTAAAGTGATGTTAGAATGGATGTATACGATGTTCGCGGATCGTTACCAGGTGGTACATTCTCACACCCGCATCTTTGTTCTCTAAGCGGAGTATTTTCAACGCCGAAGTAATCATATTCCCTGGTCAAGCTTCCTCGACGCCGGCTTTTTCTAAAATGCTCGCGATTGGTCGTGACAACTTTAGCAGTATGAATGTATCGAATGCCCGCGAATTTCGTTAGATGGAGTGTTCTTAACACCGCTACTTATCCGTTCTATCATGCAAACTCGACGTCAGTTCCTTTCACCATTATTTGCTTAAATAAATAAACAAATGAAGTGATCACTGATTTTTCCCAGGTTGAGCGCTCTCAACACTGGTACTTCTTATTTTTCAAGCGGAGTATCTTCGCGCTGATTCGTGCCGCCCTCCCGAGTGGAGCGTATTCTTTACTGTTCGTAAAATCGCACCACGGTATGTTAGTATGATATCAGCACTGCTATTTCGGTGACTTGGTAAATTAATGGCTCTACTTCATTTCCGAACTATTTGAATTAGAATTTGTATCTGGCGACACATTGTTCGACAAAGTAGTCCCAGTCCGATTGTGTTAACATTGCCAAGTCCCTAATAATCCCCACGGTTTTGATTTCGTCCTTCATCAATAATGCCTTAAGATTCTTCAAGCATAATACAATATCCAATCGCATTGTTTTATCATCGAAATTATCATCATCCTAACTATTGATCCAAAAGCTTTCACTCCGCGACATTCAGGCTGAACTACCTCCCCTATTGCAAAATGCTGATCACGCAGCTCCTCTGGGTCAATGTACCGACGTTCTACAAGAACGAATTGCGGCTCCATTTCTAACTCTCCGTCTGCCGACAATGTATATACCAAATTGTCGTGATGTGCGAATGGTTGCTCGTTCAGAATTCTAACGCGCTGAAACTGCTCGACATCCCCGGGTGCAATCACCCTTGTTGGCATCATGTGCGTCGGCCGTGCTTTCACTACCATAAATCGCGTCATATTACCCGTCATTCGGCTCGGCATTATTTCGGGTACCCAACTATCGTTTGCCTCTATGTCCTGTTCTTCTCTATCGACCGGAGCCAACACAGCATTTCTTTCTCGTGCCACCTGTCGGTTGGTGACATCGCTCACCAATATGTCGTATCCCTTTTCCGTATACGATCTCTCTCCATAATGTTGCGAGTTAGTTGGAATGTCCATTAGTTCGACCTCTGGCTTATCAAATTCCTATGGGGTATAATGGTTCCCTCGTAGATGTAGACGTATATACTCTTTTTCCTTATTAGATTCCACGTACAAATATTTGACTTGGCTTGCCCCATAGTGAAAATGTATGCATATATTCTTGTTGTACTCTTGAAAAAAAATGAATTTACAATCAACGTCCCCGAATTCTGTTGATGACGTTAATATTTTCCGTGTATTTTTGGGATCTATGCAATGATGTATGGCCGAATTCTGTAGTCACCGGTCCCTCAGTTCCCGAACAGTAATTTCTAATTTCAGTGGTTTATTCAATGAGTGAAATAAACAGTTCCCAAATGGTCTACTAGGAATATTTATATCATGTCGCAAGATCTTGTCCTTTTGTGCATATACATTGTTTTCGATATAAATGCTTGACACCGCATTACGTTTTCCTTGACTCTCCTCTCCCGTATCTACGTGTTATGATATACCGGTTGCTACTGGTGTAATTCTGTCTCCGGGTGTTATTTCATCAGAATTTGATTCCGTTGTTCTTATGAATGTTTGTTGGTTGCTCTGATCCTTTTCCTAGTTTATATTCTACGCCGTTATCATATCCACTGTCGAAGCTAAAGAGCCTGTTCCTTCCGCTTCGATATTCACCTCGTCTCTCCGTGTCACTTCTATTGGTGTTTGTATGCTAATCATGTTCTACTGTGATTTTCCCTCCGTAGTCTCCATGTTTATTGTTGAGGCTAGTACACTTGCTTCTTTCGCTATATTTTGGTTCCCGTTTGTTGTCAATGCACCCTTGTCCTCTCTGTCCGAGTTACCTTTATCGGTTAATACCCGTGGCTCTGAAGTCTGCTCTCCCTGGCGTTCGCTTGCAAATGCTTTGTCTGATTCCTGTATTACTCGCTTGCACCCAGTTTCTGCTACAACTCTCTCATAATTCTCCCAGCATCCGTACTACTTAGCTTTCTTCCTGGCATAGTATGCCCAATTTTATTGGACCCGATCCGCCAGATGACGCATCCGATGCTGAATCGCTAATCCGTATCTCGTCTCCTGTGAAATGTTGCTTCTCTACCGGTTCTCTAATATTTATCTGGATACCCGTTTGACTCATAGCTATCATATCCCGTAAACGGCGTGATGTCTCCTTTATTGGTGAGGGAGCCTCCGTATTGCCTTGGTGGGACAGGCGGTGTGAGGTTCGTCTCGCCTTTCCTGCTATTTCCTCCGTTATATCCATGGGTTCGTGCAACTTGGTCAAATCATCGGGCGTCTGATCTGCGGTTAGGGTACACTCAAAACTCATTAGACTCTCTCTTTGTAAGGCTCTAGTCACTTCCTCATCTGTATGGTTTGCCTCTGGTTCGTCTGACGTCCTACCTAAGCTCACCTCACTCTCATCTTCCTGAGCCGTCGGTGATCCGTGTTGTTTCTATTATATCCCGATGGTGATATGATGTTCTTGTCTGGGATACTAGCAGCTTGTATTTCCTGTTGCATGTTGCTACTCTTTCGCATATATGCGAGATGTTTGTCTGTCCTTATTTGACTTATGATCGGATCATCTGTCGCTTCGTCCGGCACAGGAGTAGCTACCGAGAATTTCGCCTTCGTTTCACATCTATTCAGCAACCCCCTTCTTCGCCTAATCACTTTCTGAGTTCCCTTTTCAACGGTTTCTGCCTCTATTTAACTCTCCTTATCTGAGTAGTAAGAGTTCCTTTTCTTCGGTTTCAGACTCCTTGGTGGTTCCCACTCTTCTCCACTACTCTCCCATTTCTGACGTGCTTTCTTTCGTGCTACTGGGTTACCTGATCCATCTGTTTCTGAAGACAAGGGTCTTTTATTGCTTTCTCTATTTTGCGTTTTGGATCGAGTCACAGCCATCTTCATGTGAGCTTGTGAAGTTTCCTCTTTACCGACCTTCTTTCGTCTCTGTTTCCTCCCTTTTTCTTGCTTCTCCGCCAATTCGTATAGCTCCGCTTTCGGGTGCTCCGGATTCTCCTCGCCTTCTTCCAACAACGAGTTTCTACTCAGCGCGTCAGCATTCTCGTTCTCTGGCCCTAGCCTATATTCTATATCAAATTCATACTTCAGCAGATTTGCTTCCATTCTACCAAACCGCAAATCGGGCTTTTTCGTTGAGTGGGAGTGTTTCAGTGGTTCGTGGTCTGTGACTACCATAAACCTCCTTCCATAAAGATAATGGCGGAATTCCTTAGTACCCTACTCCACGGGTAGTAGTTCTCTGTCATAAGTAGAATAACGAAATTCTGGCCCTTTTATTACCCTTGATGCATATCCACACGGATGATCTGATCCTAGCTTGCCTTGGCTTAGTACCGCTCCCAATGCGTAAAGCGACGCGTCCGTGGTCAGAATGAATGGTTTCGTGAGATCGGGCGCTAGGAAAAACCGCTGCCAAGTGCCTTAGCAGTATGCTTTCTCAAAGAGGCTTCAACATCACCCACAAACGCGTCCCAAACCTATATTTTCACCTTCCCACTAACGTAGATACTATCATCTACTTTTCAAAAATTACAAAAAAATTATTTAATCAATTCAATTCGTATCTTTGTGACTGTGTAAAGTGTCGTTCTTTTCCAATTGACCAAACTATGTTGCGAGTATTGATGTCTGCCCGGGCTCTCTTATTATTTGATCAAATGCAACAAAGCAAACGGTTCTAGGTTCTACACGATACGAGACATTTGGACCTGCATAATTTTTCGATCAATTCATCTTGTGACTATCATACGGTTTAATGGCGGTCAAAATCGATCCGCCTTGCTCCGTATTTAGCACACTTGAAGACTCATTTTGATCATTTTCGACGGCTGAGGTTGGAAATGATCAATTCAAAATCTATTTTGATCATTTTCGACGGCAAAAGACACCAAATTCTCCCAATTTTCTCTATAGTACGTTGAAAATACTGGAAACGAAACTTACATCAATTTTTTTCCCCATTAGCAACGGTTGCTGGGGCGGTGAACAACGGTTGCTAAGGAGCTAATTGGAAAGATTTTGTCCTTTGCCGTCGAAAATGATGGAAATAGGTCTCAAATTAATAATTTCCAACCTCCATAACGGTCGCTAGGGAAGTAAACAACGGTTGCTATGAAGAAAATAGAACAATTCAGTGTCCTTGGCCATCGAGTGTGACTTAAAACTGATTTTCCGGCTTGCTCCAATGAGCACTCATAAGGATTTGTGAGAAAACACGTTAGAAACGGTTGCTAAGGGAATAACCAACGGATTTTGCTGAAAATTGAACTCGGCCGAGATTTTGCCGCGACTAACCTGTGTGCAAAATTTCAATAAGATCGGACCATTTCTTCGAGAGTTATAGTGGACGAAAAAAAACGTTACACACATACATAAATACATACATACATACATACATACATACATACACATACACATACATACAGACACTTTTGGATTTCCATGTTTTTCGACTCGTAGATTACGAAAATCGAGGTCCTGAGGTCCGATTCGGTGGGTCGAGTTTTGCCCGATTACAAAGCTTTCTCTTTGAGAAAGCAAAACAGGTTCCTCGCATAAAAGCTTTCCCATTGACTGGAATGCCTCCTCCTCTTCTTTTTCCCAAATAAATTTCTCCTTTTCGTCTTTGAGCTTATTTGATGGATACGAAATTTTTGCAAAATCTTTAATGAACTTCCAATAATATGATGCGAATCCGCAAAACGATCTGACTTTTCTTGCATTATGTGGTCTAGGGTACTCCATTACCACCCTAACTTTCTTAGGGTCCATTTTGATTTTTCCGTTACCTATTATATGCCCCAGAAAAGAAGCTTCTCTTTGTGAAAATTGGCATTTACTGGGCTTGACTGTAAGATTAGCTTTGTCGAGCCTTTCCATCAACTTCCGGAATTTTCTCCCGTGTTCCTCTAGATCCTCCGCGAATATCCATTTTATCATCCAAATAGACAAACGATTCAACTCCTTGAAACCCTGCTAATGTTGAATCCATTAACCCTTGGAATGCTGTTGGGGATCCTTTTGAACCCATCCCCATTCTCTTATATTCCTAGTTGCCATATAGTCCCGAGAATGCTACTGAATCTCTGAAATGCTCAATCGTCTGAAATCCGTAACCAATCGCCATCTTTCCTCCCCGTTCGGACCGGGTTTTTTCATAACTGCCCACATTGGACTTTAATACGGACTTGTTGATTTCTGTACTATATCCGCTTGCATTAATTCGTCTATCATTTCTTACATTTTCTCCTTCAAAACTTGAGGTGGCCTATAGCGCTTTACCTTGATCGGAACATCCGTTGTTGTTGGGATCTTGTGTTTGATTAACATGATTGCCTTCAAATTTCTCCCTGGGAGGCTAAATACATGCACAATATCCTCAATTATTTCCTTGATGTGTGTTATTTCTTCCTCATTGAAGTTCTTTAGAGTTTCCTTATCAAGTCTATCATAAACTTTCTTTGCTCTCTCTTCCATCTCCTTAGATATTGCTCTACGTACTGTGACATGTGGCGTTCCTCTTAATTCATGTTTTTCCTCATCCTTTCCTCATATCTCATCCTCCTTGAAACTAAACGTCCCCTTTTCAATTGGAAAACCTTCACATTATTTTAGAGCTATTTCTGGTACCTCTATTTGTATCTCCTCGTCATTTGAGTTTATGCAGATGGCCCTAGCCTTTCCTTCCTATTCGCTTTGAGTAAAGAAGTTTCTGAATAATATTCCTGGCCCTAAATTTTGTAAGGGTTCAAATCCAGCTTCTTCAATCTCATTTGTTCGAAAATATATAACTTGTCTCGTTAGTGGAGGGATAACATACATCTCCTTTCCCACGAAGGGTACTACCATATTCTCAAATTCTAATTGTCTACATCATCCATTTATTCGCCCTCTACTCACTACGTCCCATCCGAGTAATCCATCCGTATCGATTAGAAAGTCACACGGCACGACATGTGCAGTGCACTCTAATCCCTCTAGATCCATATTGCCTACTAGCCTGACCTTGACCCCCGCCGCTCGGCTGACTCGCGCTTGTGTTTGCAACCAAAGCGTTCTGGTATACTTTCGGCTGTTGTAAGTATAGTAGTGACTGTGTGGTGAGTTGATTGACCGCTTATATGGTTTGCGCTGGATTTTGTACGGCCGGCGACTCTATCTGATCTGCTTGCTAATTCCCGTTTTCAATCAGATTCTCCAACTTGAAACATTCATTGTATACATGTCCCGATCCGTTACAAAATTCACACCTTCTTGACTCATATTTCTTTCTTCTGCATTTATCCCCGCTATGCCCCGCGGTGTTACAGTAACCGCATCTGACGTCCGGTGCTGCCATAGTTCGTCTGATCATATTCCCAAAATCGAGTAGTATCTCCTCTGGACTTTTCTTATCTAGTTCTACCAACCACCGCGTACTCGTTCTCTCTTCGAAGTCTGCTGCTACTGCAATAGCATCAGTTAACGTGCGAGGCTGCATGCTTCTAACTTGATGTTCCAATCCACCCAATAATCCCAATTGGGATTGATCCGCAGCCTCAATCTCGACTTTGAATTTTGTTCGATGAGGATGGAGAAATAAAAACTCCGGTTATAGCGTGGACTGTAGTTTTATTGAGGCTGGCCAGGTGAGGTGTTGATCGGTGGACGGTCGGCGACGAAGTGGCCGAGAGATTCTCGGAAGCGCCTCGCGATGCGCTCGGCGCGTAATTAGGCGCGGGTTTTGAATTAAATACTAAACATTACCGCCCACCTCGTTATCGCTTGAGAGAACGAAAATACGCCTAACAGTTACGGCTCGTAAACTAAAGAATAGTAACTCGATATAAACTAAATCGTATACTAGGAGCTCTAGTCCAATCGACTAGATAACCGCATTAACTATTGAATATACAAAATAGGAATGTAACTAATAATTAAACTTATACCTAATTGAAGTACGAAACTCGCGAGCCTGCTGCCTACTCAGCGTTGTACTGGTGCTTATTAAAGCTTAAACGTAGGAGGTGAAGCTAACATTTATTTTAATTCTATTACACTCGTAATAAAAAATCTCAGCTGAAGCTATAATCTCGGCTATAGCGACACGGTCGAGTGTTACTCTAAATAAAAAATACAAAATAAATTGAGCGATTTACTCTTACCAAGCGGCGCATACATCACAGATAGTTAGGCAGGAATTTCGGCTGATGGTATGAGTAAGACTAGTTTAACAATAGGTCTCGTAAAAGATGAATTTTTGGCTTTTAGCGTCACGACTCTAACTATACCATCTGAACCGGGATGGAGGTCGATAATTCTTCCTAGAGGCCATTTGGCTGGTGGATTAATTTCATCTCTGATCAAGGCTATGTCGCCAATACGAAAACCTCTGGAGGTTTTTAACCATTTTTGCCGCTGTTGAAGATCTCGAATATAACAGTCAGACCATAGTGACCAAAAATTTTGGGTCATTTGGGTGATGATTTGCCACCTTTTTGCGAGCGATATACGCTTATCACTGATGTTAGGTTCGGGAACAAGAAACGACGGGCGCTGAATGAGGAAATAAGATGTAGTAAGTACATCCAACTCAGATGGATTATCGAGAATAGGAGTAATGGGCCGTGAATTGAGACATGCCTCAATCTGACATAGAAGAGTCGAAAATTCGACAAAAGTAAGCAAATGCTCGCCCACAACTCTTTCCAAATGATGCTTCATCGATTTGACGGCGGCTTCCCAAATACCGCCAAAATGCGGAGCCGCAGGAGGGTTAAACTTCCAGGTTGTTCCCAATTTAGCTAAATTTGCTATTCTCTCTATGGTTTCTGAAGAAGCTTCAGCAAACAATTTCGTCAGTTCCGAGTCGGCACCAACAAAATTTGTACCTCGGTCGTTGACAAGAGTACTACAATGGCCTCGCCTGGCAGTGAACCTTTTGAAAGCTGCGATGAACGCCTCACTCGAATAATCTTCCACCAATTCGAGATGCACCGCCCTAGTGCTAAGACATATAAATACTGCTACATATGCCTTCATCGTGCCTTTACTGCCTCGAGTTTTTACTATTCGGATTTTAAATGGTCCAGCGTAATCTACGCCTGATCGCTCGAAAGCATAAGCCGGGGTAAGCCTTTCCTTGGGCAGATTGCCCATCAACTGCGTATGAAACTTGGCTGCGTATCGAATACAGGTTACGCATCGGCTTATGATGAACTTGACTGAGGCTCTTTCTTTTATAATCCAGAAGCTATGGCGCAGTGTAGTGAGAGTCAGCTGAGTACCACCGTGATTAGTTTTTACATGAGCATCGTTAATCAGTAGGTCTATCAATGGTCCCTTAGACGGCAAAATCAGAGGGAATTTGTCAGCATAATCAAGAAGTGAGTGCTGCAGACGACCTCCCATACGGAGCAGACCTTTATCAATAAATGGATGGAATTTGGCAATCTGAGTATTGGTGCATTCGGCTTTAGTTTCAATTTGTCGTATAATTGGACCAAAAGAACGCCTCTGCACGATATAGATAAGGAGCATTTGAGCGCTAGATAACTCTGCAGCAGAGCTGTGAATTGACGATTCAATTTCGCTCTGAAGAAACTCGAAATTCAATAGTTGGATTTTTGCTCTATTTTCAGCCGAAAGCTTACGGCTCCATTTGCGAAAAAATCGAATCCATATAGCAGTGGTTCTTAATAGTTTATATAAAGAAGAAAATCTGTTGAGTAAAAATGTCTCTTCAGACGATTCGACAGCTTGAGATACATGCAAAGAAATGGTTTCTTTCCGCTGTTCGAGGGGCTGAGAGATAGTTATATCCATAGGCTTAGTCGGCCAAGGTTCCGAAGATTCAACCAGAAACGCTGGGCCATACCACCAAATATCCGTTTCTTTCAATAAGTTTGGGGCTTTCCCTCGAGACACCAAGTCAGCGGGATTCTCCTTTGTGGCAACATGGT
>JAJGXB010000143.1:0-21510 GCA_020882725.1 Aphelinus certus
TTCCAAAGGATCGCAGGCTGACTGTTGAATTAGCATCTGAGAGGAGTTTATCAGCTGAACGAAGAGGAAAATTTGAAAACCAAAACCAAACCTGTATATTTAAAGAGAATCAATGTGAACTTGCCAGGACAAATATAAATTGATTTTTCTACTTTCATATGCTCAGATTTAGTTAGTTCTGGTATATAATGAATGAATTTATGTATATTAAAAAATACAGTTTGACATAAGAACAATGAAGAATGAATGAACGCCTAAATATTAAGAATAAAAAACAAAGCACATCTCATGATTCGTGAACTTATAGAAGTAATTGTGAGAAACAAAAAGGGTGAAAATATTTGAACTTGCCAGGACCAATATATGAATTCATTCCTTTATTTTCATATGCTCAGATTTGGGTAGTTCTGGTATATAATGAATTTATTTATGTCTTGACATAAAGAATAAAATATAGAGAATAACTGTATATTTCAATAGAATAAAGAGAATCAATGTGAACTTGCCAGGACAAATATGAATGGATTTTTGCTTTCTCAAAGAGAAAGCTTTGTAACGGGGTAAAAATCGACCCACCGAATCGGACTTCGGGACCTCGATTTTCGTAATCTACGGGTCGAAAAACATGGAAATCCGAGAATGTCTGTATGTATGTACGTACGTGCACTTTTTTGTCGTACGATAACTCTCGAAGGAATTGTCCGATCGTCCTGAAATTTTGCACACAGGTTAGTCGCCGCAAAATCTCGGTCGAGTTCAATTTTCAGCCAATTCCGTTGTTTATTTCTCTAGCAACCGTTGCTAACGTGTTTTTGATAAAAGCTCAAAGAGACCTTTCCCGTATAAGCCATTGTTGATGTCTCTAGCAACCGGTGTTTATATCGCTTACAACCGTAACTAGGGAATGGGAAAAGTCAGTTGGAGGTTCATTTTTGGAACTGTTAATGACTAAGAAGTAAGAACATCGAAGCTCCGACATTTACCATAGCAACCGTTGTTTGCGTCCTTAGCAACCATTACTATGGAGCGGGAAAAGTCAGTTAGAGGTCCATTTTCGGAACTGTTGACGACTAAGAAGTAAGAACACCGAAGCTCGGATATTTACCATAGCAACCGTTACTATGGAGTGGAGGAAATAAGTTAGAGGTTCATTTTGCTTTCTCAAAGAGTGGTGATTAATGCAAATTGAGGTTCAATTGCAATACTTTGAGAGAGCATACTGCTGAGGCACTTGGCAGCGGTTTTCTACTTTCATATGCTCAGATTTCGGTAGATCTGGTATATAATGAATTCATGTATGTCTTTAAATATGGAATAGTAAGTATTGCAACGGGGTGCTTCTTGAGCTCGTGACCGCTTCGGCGGGCACCCCGAAGCTATTCGGTTCGCGGCCGCTTCGTCGCGGAGTCGTGGCCCGCTCTCGCGAGGCTCGCCGAGCGGGGTAGGGACAGCCCGCGAGCACGTTCCGAGTTGGGGGCCGGTGTCGGCCCCTGATTACCCGTGGGTATAACCCACGGGCGGGAACTGCTCGGGGAAGCTCCACCGGCGCGGGCGGCCACGCGGAACGGGCGGGATTCGAAGGGGAATGAGGTATCGGATATCGGCTTCCGCCGCGCGCGCGTCCCTCGGTGCGGCTCACGCCGATTGTTGGGGCCCGCGAGTTTCCTCGCGTGCAATGGCCCTTGCTGCGCTGGCGCGCTGGCGGGAGGGGTTTCACGGGACGCGGGGCGTTCAGTTGGCCCGAAAAGCAGAGGGCTTTTCGAGCACGCGGAGAGAGGGGGGGTCGTTCGGAGGTGCGAGGTCGGGGTCGAAATAAAACGGAACGCGTGAAGTTAAACGAAGATCCTCTTTATTGAGGAAATAAAAATACAAGTGCGCCGGCGAGCCGGTGCTCGTCGGCGACTAGGGCGCGTAATTGCGCAGAGGGCCGCCCGATCGTCGGGATCGGGTATTCGCACGCTCGCGGATGTTACAAATGTCGACTTACTGTGTCGGCGCTCGCTGTCGCTGTCGCTGGGCTCGTACCCCGGCGGCTCGCTTTTCGGAAGCGAGCTAGCGCGTCTCGCCGCGTGGTCGACCGGTCGGCTCTTCGGGGAGAGCGGGTGCGCTGCTGCTCCTCCGCACGGCTCGGTGGCGGAGGCTCGAGGACGTCTCCTCGGGTGGGCGCAGCGGGGCGGATGTGGTGCTGGCTTGTCGTGCACTCACACGCACACACACTCGCACTCGGGGGTCGGCGACGCGGAAGACGGCGCGGGATCGACGATCGGTCGTGGTGGTCGATCGCGGGGCCGGCGACTTAATGAGCCGTCGCGCTCTCGTTTTTCGGCTCGCGCTTGCGGCGCGTGCCGGCCGCCGTCCCTCCTCCCTTCTCTTCCTCCCCTGGCGGCCCCTCACGTGTCTCACGCGGGGGTTGCCGCGAACGCGGCGCGCGTTCCGATCGCGCAATAACGAGTGTCCGCTGACACTCGTTACATCCCCCTCGCAGACGTTGGCTACCCGGAGCCAACTAGTCGATCTAAATGCGCGATCGCGCTTGCTGATCGACCTGGGACTAGGGTAGGGGGGTTTTGGAGGAACAAGGCGGGAATTAGAAAAAATAAAAAAAAATATTTCAGAGCTTCTGCACTGCCTCCGTCCTAGGGTCGAGGGGCTCCCCCTCCTCCTCCTCCATGGGCTCTTCCGTTGGGGCGCCGGATGCTGGTGGTGGCGCTGGCTCCTTCGTCCTTGAGGGCATTTTCTCTCCTCTCCCTCTCTCTTTTTGTTCTCAGGTTTGTTCTGTAACATAGGATAGGAAAGGTTGCAGTGGGGTTAAGTGGGTAGGATAGGGTGGGTCGATCAGGCTCGCCTCTGCGCTCTCGTTCGCCGAGGCGATATCGCATCCTGATCTACCGCGACAGGCTGTTTGCGTAAGCCTTTGGGTCGCCCGGGACCGCGCTTCCCCGGGACGGACCTCGCTCCGCTCTCGCTCGCTTTTCGCGGCGTCGCCGCGCTCGGTCTCGGGCTTTCGTCGTTGGTCCTTTCGCTCGACGCCTCCCGCGTGTCTGCCCGTGCTCGCTTGGTGCCCTGCACTACGCGAACCGCACGGCGCGGTTTACCACGTTGCTTCGCGCTTGCCCCCCCCAGCACGGGCGCACGCGGGTTGCCGTCTTCCAGATCGCTGTCTGGAGTGCCGGTTTCCGGTATTCTTCGCGCGCTCGCCTCCTTCGATGTTGTTGGCTGCTGGGGCTGATTTTGGTTCTCGTCCTTTCCATCCTCTCGTCCGGTCTCGTCCAATTTTTGCCCGTAATACTTTTTCAAGTGGGCTGCCGCAATCGGTGTGTGGGTATGCCCCGCTTCGTCGGTCAGTTCGAATGTGTTCGATCCTAACTTCTTTGTTATTTCGAACGGGCCGGCGAAGTCGGGGGCTAGTTTTGCAGAAATTGCCTCGGCCGCGTTCGATAGTATGCGGTTGGTTTTCCATACCAAATCGCCTATTTCGAAGTCGCATTCTCTCCGGCCTTTGTTGTAGTACTGGGCCTGGCGCTCAGGGTCGCTCGCGTCCGTTTGTACCACGAACTGCTCCTCGAAGTTTGGCCTATGTAGGAGCGGCACTGAGGCTACTAGGCTCTTGAGCGCCTCGAATGCTCGCTCCTGGTCTTCACCCCAGTGAAAACCAAACTTCGGGCTCGTCAGCTTGGTCAGCGGCTCTGCCAAGCTGGCGTAGCTTTTCAGGAATTTCCGATACCACGAGGACATTCCCAGGAACCTGCGCAACTGTTTCAGATTCCTGGGAGCCGGATAGTCTATTATCGGCGCTATCTTCTCGGGATCGGGCCTAATTCCATCTTTGTTAACGAGCACGCCGAGGTATTTGACTTCCGATCGGCAGAATACGCTTTTCTCCCGGTTGACTGTCAAATTGGCGGCTCGTATTCGCTCGAGGACGATCTTTAGGATCCTTACGTGCTCCTCGAACGTTTCCGTCGCTATTACAATGTCGTCTAGGTATGAGAACGCGTACGGTTCAAGATCCTGACCTATTATTTTGTCTATCAGGCGCTGGAAAGTCGCACCAGCAAAAGATAGCCCGAACGGCATTCTTTTGAATTGGTACAGTCCCATGCCGGGGACCGTGAATGCGGTTAGGGGTCTCGATCTCTCAGTCAGTTTGATTTGCCAGTACGCGCTACTCAAATCTATGGTCGAGATGTACCGTGCGCTTCGGAGCTTTCGCAGTATGCTGTCCATATACGGCATTGGATAAGCATCGGGTTTCGATACCGCGATTACCCGGCGAAAGTCGATGCACATGCGGTATGTCCCGCTAGGCTTTTTTGCCATGACGATCGGGCTCGACCATCCGCTGGTCGAGGGTTCGATTACGCCTGCTTCGAGCATTTCCGCGATCTGCCGGTGCATCTCTTCCTCGATTCGTTTTGAGACGGGGTAGTAGCGCTGTTTTACCGGCCGAGCGGACTCAATGTTTATGTCGTGCTCGATTAAGCTCGTTGCCCCCAGTGTCTTGCTTGGACCTGCGAATATTTCATCGAGCATGGCATCTACTTGCAGCCTTTCGCTCTCCGATAATTCGGCGATCCCCATAGCCGACAGTGAGCTGATGCCTTCGCTCAATTCGGTGAACTCGAGCTCTATTCTTTCATTGGCGGTGCCGACCCAACATGACTTATCCTTGGGTTCGTGCACCGCATTGAAAGCATCAATAAAATTTGCACCTAGAATGCAGTCCGTCCAGCAGTCGGGCATTATATCCACGCGGATATTTTTCGTTATGCCTGCGACTGTGAACGGCAGATCCGTGTAGCCTACTATCTGCGAATAGGATCCGTTTGCGCAACGCGTGCGTCTGCCTTTCGCTGGCATTATTTTCCGCTTGCACGCGCTCGCTAGCTGTAGACCCAGCTGGCCCATGGTTGTCCTGGAGCCTGCTGTGTCGTACAGTCCTCTCAATCGGAAGTCTGCTACATTGATCTGCATCCACCAGTGCCCTTCCCTACCTTCGAGTTTTGCCGTCTCGTCATCCGGCTCGAATTGTGACGATTCGCCCGAGGTACCTGAGTCACTGTCGACTTCGCTCGTCTGTTCCGGTTTTGAGGCTTTCATCGACGATAGAACGGGTGCCGCCTCGCTTACCCGATCCTTGGCTCGTTTCCCGCATTAGGGTTTCCTTCGGGAGCTCCTTCTCTTTTCTGACACGCCGGGCAATTTCTCCTTATGACATTTGGGGCGCCGCACCCGTAGCAAGCGAATGGGCTGTTGTCGGGTATTCCGGATCTCGGCTTACTCGCTGCTGGTTGCGCTGGCTTTGCTTGCCCGGGGGGTTTGTTGTTACCTCCGCCGGGTTTACTGTTACCCTTGCCCCCTGTTTGTTGACTGGGGGGCCGGTTTGTCGATGCCGCGCGCATCTCCTTCATTTCGGCCAGCAGCTGTTTTAGTAGCGCATTGGTGCTGTCGTCTGATCCTGCACTGAACGCGGAAAGCTGCGCGGTATTCTTCGCCTGCTTTCCGCTTTTGCTGCCCTTGAACGCTAGTTCTGGCAGCAGAGTGCAGGATGGGTCCGGTGGTGGCTTATACACCTGCTCCGACTTGAGCGCTGATTCGGCTTCGACGGCGCGCATGAGCAGTCCCTCCACTGTCGCGAAGTCGTCGCGACGAATGTTACGTCCGACGTCACAATTGTCGCGGAAGCGGCACGTTTACGCGGATCGTGGGAGGTGAGGGGACGGGTCGTCACACGGCTGAACGCGGTTCGCGATTATGAAGTACGCGAACTACACTCTGGTACTTACTCGTGCGTCGAGTTGCGTAGAGCTGTGTCATAGCAGCGCGTGTCCGGCTGGGCACGTCGGTCCTTGACTGATTGTCGACTTCTTTGGTGGCCGTCGACTCCTAGGCTGACTGTTGACTCCTGTCGACGATGGGGCACGTTCCCTTGCAAGTTCGGCAAGGCGAAGGTGGCTGACAAAACAATGGTGGACTCTCCCAAATTCCGATGAGAAGTCCTGGTTCTCTGGAACTGCACCGCGCGTCCCTTGCAAATTCGGCAAGGCGAAGGCGAGCGAGACAAATGAAGACCCTCCCAAGTCCGGCGAGGCGTCGTTCGGGTACAAATGAGTGCGGAACGGACAAACACGAGTGAATATTTTTCAAAGTCTTTTATTCAATTGTAACTTAAATTTCTAGTACAGGCTGACATCAGGCTGACTGTAGAGTTCCAACTGCCTCTGCGGCTGGCTCGAACTGAGCTGCCGAGGTGGTGGTAGGAGTGGGAGGATGCGCGCGGCGGGGGTGCGCGGTGAGTGTGCGCGGTGGTACTGTCCAATCAGGAGTGTCGTGGGCGTGTCTTGTAGTGGTAGGGAACCAATGCGGGACGGGAGGCGTGTTGTTATGCAGAGGAAGGGAAAGTGGTTGCGTCAGAAGATGTTTTGACGAAAGTGTTTGTTTCAGAATGCGTGAGTCGAGATGTTTTGGAGTGTGTGTTTGTCTCGGGTGACGATTGGGTGTTTGTGTCTCGAGTTGTTGACGAGAGGATGTTATGTCTGTGGCGTACGCGTGAGTCGATCTGTTTTGGCGTGGGTGTTTGGTTTGAGATGCGTGAGTCGATGAGTGTTTGTGTCGAGCCGTTGGCGAGAGGATGTTATGTCTCTGGAGTGTTTGTGCAGGGCGGGATGTGTCAGAGCGGAGGATGACGCGTTACAGCGAGCCTGGTCGGTATGGTGACTTACTTCTAGGATTACTTTAGCGGTCTACATACATTATCGATAGTGGTTATGGCTATATGTCGGTATTACAGAAAAATCTTGGAGGCAGCACCGTGAGTCGGCAAAGCAGGGAGGTGTCGGTTTACAGAGTTGGACTTTGTCCAACTTCCACAACCCGGCGCTCCACATTACCAGCAGGCGGTGGTACCTGCAGTCGGTTTATATTCCCAGTATTGGGTCAACATGTTTTTGATAACAGCGAGTCCGTTTCTACTGCGACGTAGAAGACTTGCTGCTTCCAAGAGCATGTATTTCTTAAATTAGTTACAATATATAGGAGAGGAGTCAAGGCATATTATTAGGGTCAATAAAAATCGTATGAAAAATCGGCGGGACGTTACACTGGCCATTCCACCCCGCTTTGCTCGTCGATGGACTGTCGCCTGGCCGATCTTGTCGTTGATCGGCTTGCGACTCTGTTTGTTCTGGCAGCTGTCCGGTGGGCTGATCGCGTGTATTTGCGTTTGCCTCTCCCGCCGGTCGCTGCTCGTTTATCGGTGGATCTGTCTGCTGGTCGTCCGGCTCTTTTCCGCTCGGGTCATCGCCCCCGGTCGGTGCCTCGCCGGTGCCCTGTGGGACTGCCGTGCTCTGCCCGCTTTTCGTTGCGGGTTCGTTGAGTGCGGCCTGGAGTTCGCGCGAAATCTCTTGGTCGTCGATGATTTTCTGGAGCGAATGCGTCTCGTTCAGTTGCACATTGGGGTCCGCTATCGTGCTCCCCGTCCGCTCCATGACCATCCTCGCGACTATCTCGCTTCGCAGGCTTGTCAGCCTGAGTCGTTTTGCGCTCTCCTCTTCGTCGGTGAGTGCAAAATCCGAAGCTGAATAGTCGCCCAAGAGCCATTTTTCCAGGCGTAGGTGTTGGGCGAACCTACTGCCATCTGTGCGCAGCTCCATTAGTCCCAGGGTCTCTTGCAGTTCTTCGTTGTTCAAGACCATGATCCAGTTTTCTAGTGCGTTGGTCGTGTCTTGCTCGTTGTTCGCCATCTTGTTTTTCTCCGCTCGCTTACAATGTTGCGGGGGGGGGAGGAACTACAGGTGTGCGCTACTGTCTATCCTATGACTCTATGCGCCTCGCCAAGTCGCTCTTGGTGGCTTTTAGATTTTTCAGTCCCGCGGAAATCAACCAAATCTCACATAGATTTGTTGTTTGCGCGGGATTATGGTAGCTTGCTCGCGTACGGCCCTCGTACAGTGCAATACAGATCTTAAAAGACTTACCTACCACCTGTAGCTTGCCCTTTACGTGAGCGAAAGAGACAGTATATAATTCTGCTTTAATTGCAGAGAAGGAGAACAAAGGAAAAAAAATAATGTTCTAAGTATTTATTGCATAAGAAAAACAGAAAATCGGTTCGCTGCGGCTGCGCTTGCGTAGTGGTTGTGCGTGGGGAGCTGCACTCGTGATCACACCGTTGTCTACCGCGGTTCCCGGAAATTCCAATATCGCGACAAAATCTAATTTTTCCCGATATTTGAATCACGGCCGTCGATGGGTGAAAAGTGTACGGTTTTTCACCCGTCAATGCGGAACGAATTGCGGCTTTACTATGCGCTGTGATACCCGAGTGAAATTGAAAAAGAATGAAAAATCGGGAAGGTCCGGCAAAAGAAACTATTATTTTAAATATGGATTTAAAAATAAAAGAAAAAAAATCTATTTGGTATTTCGTTTTCAACTTTACCCGCACGAAATCGAGAAAGGGAAAAAACGAGTGCTCCGAATAGCAACAGAAAGGGGAGGGAAATGTGAGCTGAATGAAAAAAAATGTCGACTTTTTCTTGATAGGGGCTGGTTCCCGAATCCGTTCCGCGTCGGTTCCGAATTCGGCTCCGCACCGATTCCTAATTCGGTACGGACACGGTCCCCGCGCACGCGTCGGTGCCGTACCCAAAATGGTACGTCAGCCGTCCCGGCCCGCGCGCCGCTGCTGCGCGATATCCGTGCGCCAGCTATCTGCGCCGCGCGCCGCTGCTGCGCGCTATCCGTGCGCCAGCTATCTGCGCCGCGCGCCGCTGCTGCGCGCTATCCGTGCGCCAGCTATCTGCGCCGCGCGCCGCTGCTGCGCGCTATCCGTGCGCCAGCTATCTGCGCCGCGCGCCGCTGCTGCGCGCTATCCGTGCGCCAGCTATCTGCGCCGCGCGCCGCTGCTGCGCGCTATCCGTGCGCCAGCTATCTGCGCCGCGCGCCGCTGCTGCGCGCTATCCGTGCGCCAGCTATCTGCGCCGCGCGCCGCTGCTGCGCGCTATCCGTGCGCCAGCTATCTGCGCCGCGCGCCGCTGCTGCGCGCTATCCGTGCGCCAGCTATCTGCGCCGCGCGCCGCTGCTGCGCGCTATCCGTGCGCCAGCTATCTGCGCCGCGCGCCGCTGCTGCGCGCTATCCGTGCGCCAGCTATCTGCGCCGCGCGCCGCTGCTGCGCGCTATCCGTGCGCCAGCTATCTGAGCCGCGCGCCGCTGCTGCGCGTCAGCCGGCTCCCCCACCACGCCGCGTTCGCTTGCCTCTCGCCGCGCGCGCCTACACCTGTTGGCGCGCCCCGCTGCAAGCTCGCGTTCGCGTCCGCTGCTGCCGAGGGCTCTGGGGTATTACTCTCCCCTCCCTCCCCGGGCTGTCCCTCGTCAGCGCAACTAATATTTTCAATCGGAAATATTTCCCTCTGTCTCTTTCGCTCTCGTACCTTACCGCCGCGGCAACTATAAGCTGCTCGCTGCTCTCTATATGCTGGAAGTAAACAAGGCGCACAACAATGCCTCGACCTTGTTTACCTCCAGTGGCCCTCTGTGCTCGCTTGACCTACGCTTCTCGCAGGTTCTATGTCCGAGTGGAAAATCTCCACTCGGAATATTATCCCGAATATTATTTCGGAATTCCGATTCCGGCTTTGTCTGCGTCGCGTTACCGAGAATTGCGGGAACTCAACTCCGCGCGCGAGCCTTCTCGGCTTCTCGGTACGCGGCTTTCTGATTTCGATCGGTTGGTGGGATCGGAATTTCGCGTTTCTCTATCGCGATTTATTTCTAGACCTCGCACCCGAAATCACGTGTGGGCGCCATGCAACGGGGTGCTTCTTGAGCTCGTGACCGCTTCGGCGGGCACCCCGAAGCTTTTCGATTCGCGGCCGCTTCGTCGCGGAGTCGTGGCCCGCTCTCGCGAGGCTCGCCGAGCCGGGCAGGGACCGCCCGCGAGCACGCTCCGAGTTGGGGGCCGGTGTCGGCCCCTGATTACCCGTGGATGTGACCCACGGGCGGGAACTGCTCGGGGAAGCTCTACCGGCGCGGGCGGCCACGCGGAACGGGCGAGAGTCGAAGGGGAATGGGGGTCGGCTTCCGCCGCGCGCGCGTCCCTCGGTGCGGCTCACGCCGATTGTTGGGGCCCGCGAGTTTCCTCGCGTGCAATGGCCCTCGCTGCGCTGGTACGCTGACGGGAGGGATTTCGTGGGCGCGGGGCGTTCAGTTGGCCCAAAGAGCAGAGGGCTTTTCGGACGCGCGGAGAGAGGGGGGGTCGTTCGGAGGTGCGAGGTCGGGATTGAAATAACGAGGCGGGACGCGAGGGATTTAACGTTAACCCTCTTTATTTAGGAAGCAAAAATACAAGTGCGCCGGCGAGCCGGTGCTCGTCGGTGACTAAGGCGCGTGATCGCGCAGAGGGCCGCCCGATCGTCGGGATCGGGTATTCGCACGCTCGCGGATATTACAAATATCAACTTACTGTGTCGGCGCTCGCTGTCGCTGTCGCCGGGCTCGCACACCGGCGGCTCGCTTCTCGGAAGCGAGCTAGCGCGTCTCGCCGCGTGGTCGACCGCTCGGCTCTTCGGGGAGAGCGGGTGCGCTGCTGCTCCTCCGCACGGCTCGGTGGCGGAGGCTCGAGGACGTCTCCTCGGGTGGGCGCAGCGGGGTGGATGTGGTGCTGGCTCGTCGTGCACTCACACGCACACGCACTCGCACTCGGGGGTCGGCGACACGGAGGAACGGCGCGAGATCGATGATCGATCGCGGTGGTCGATAGCGGGGCCGGCGACTTAATGAGCCGTCGCGCGCTCGTCCCCCGGCTCGCGCTTGCGGCGCGTGCCGGCCGCCGTCCCTCCTCCCCTCCCTTCCTCCCCTGGCGGCCCCTCACGTGTCTCGCGCGGGGGTTGCCGCGAACGCGGCGCGCGTTCCGATCGCGCAATAACGAGTGTCCGCTGACACTCGTTACAGCTTAAAAATGATCCCATACATTTTTTGGAGAAATTCCAATATCCCCTGCAGTTAATTTTTCGAATCTGCAATATCAGAATGCATTCCTTGTTAGTTTCAACATATCAGGTCCACGATGGAGTTCACAGTGAGGATATCATGTCTTTGGGTCATCAATCTTAGCCAAGCTCTACAAATATGTTCCCTGACACTAAAGGAAGCTACCGGTAGAGTTTGGAGTTTCAGCGCTGCCTTGGTCTATAGCTTAATATGACTTTAGACTTAGGCAGCTATATATAGATATACATATCTGCACTTTACTTTGTCTGAAATTTACATAATTCTTATAATTTCATCAAAAAAATGATGTTCTTCATTCACTGACCGAGAAACACGGTAAATTGACCGGAAAACACCGATGAACTACCGGGAAGCACTCTTCCTTAGGAGCCTATACCATTTTCTCCCTGACCGGGAAACACTCTTTTCGTAGAGCCGATTAGTCTCTTCTTTATGTCTGGGGAACACTGTTAATTGACCTGGAAACACTCTCTCTGAGGAGCTTTTATTATTTTTCCTCTACCCGGGAAACTAGGTCGATTGACTGGGAAACACTCTTTTCGAGAATCCCGTTAGTTTTTATTTTCTTCCCGGAAATCACCGATAAATCGACCGAGAAACTCTTGTAACGTCCCGCCGATTTTCCATACGATTTCTATTACGATTGACCCTAATAATATGCCTTGACTCCTCTCCTATATATTGTAACTAATTTAAGAAATACATGCTCTTGGAAGCAGCAAGTCTTCTACGTCGCAGTAGAAACGGACTCGCTGTTATCAAAAGCATGTTAACCCAATACTGGGAATATAAACCGACTGCAGGTACCACCGCCTGCTGGTAAAGTGGAGCGCCGGGTTGTGGAAGTTGGACAAAGTCCAACTCTGTAAACCGACACCTCCCTGCTTTGCCGACTCGCGGTGCTGCCTCCCAGATTTTCTGTAATACCGACATATAACCATACCCACTATCGATAATGTAGACCGCTAAAGTAACAAAGTATAAATTACAATTACTTTTTTTCATATTTTTGAGTTTGAAGAGACATCTTTAAATTTCCTTCGATTTGAAAAAAATATCTCAAATGAGAAGTTATCCAACATACCGAACATAAGGTAACTGCAGGCAATTTGGCACGTTTGTCAGATTTCGTATTTACGGTGCTCTCTGAGCATCAGTTGTCCATGGGTCATGTTGGGGGTATTAGAAGAAAATTTCCGGTACCTCTCCCGTCCATTTAGACCTTAAAACCTCTCTTCTACATCACTTTGAAGTTTCACTTACTGATTTGTTCACCCTTTTCTCATTTCACTATTCACACTCAACCTAAAAAATCAGGTGTAAATAATTTTTATCTCTCAAAGTGTCATTACTCTCTTTCATGTAGAAATATCTCATCTTTCGATTGGTCACATCAGTTTTCCAAAAACTATTCTTTATCCTACTTAAGTTGCTCTTTCTTGCATCAAAAATAAGTGAAGCCAATGTGACCCTTTATGCGATTATTCGCTCCGTGCATGTCGTTGGAGGGGATGAGCGAAACGATGTAGGCGCCCGCAGTGGCCAACTGATGAAATTTTCTGGGACGCTCGGGAAAGCTTAACCGTTGTGATCGTGCATATGAAAGATATATAATGAGTCACACAGTGTGCTATGTTGCAAATTGTAAAAGCACGGGTAAAAATAGTAAGTGTTCATTTTTTCTTCCCCGAAAATTAGTTATAAAAAGCATCAAAAGGATCAATGGATAGCTGCTGTGAGAAGAATCAAGTGAGTATCTCTAACCAAACTTTTTTATATGAAAACGAAAACAGGTATGACTTTATCTGCATTAAGTGTGATATTTGGTGTACATAGAACAACAGTTTCAAGAATTTTCTTCAATATCTTACAAGACTTATCCAGTGCCACAAGTGATTTGGTATATTGGCCTAATATTAAGACATCGTCAGAGGAACAACGCCAAAGTGTTTTCATCTTGATTACAGCGATACTCGTGTGATCATTGACTGTACTGAATTTAGAATAGAAGTTCCATCTACAGTTGATAATAGAGTATATTGCTATTCTCATTATAAGAAAGGATTTACAGCAAAAGTTCTGGTAGACATTACTCCTGCAGGATTTATTAGTTATGAATCTCTTGTAGCTGGAGGTCAAAAAATCGACTCGCAGATCACAGTAGAATCTGGTCTCATAGATTTATTAGAAGACGGTGATAAAGTATTAGCTGATAAAGGCTTCCCAGAAATTGAAACTATGCTTGATAATGAGGGGAAAAATGTGTTCTTAGTTATGCCACCATTCCTACGGGACAAGCATGAATTTTCAAAAGAAGAAACACAAGCAACATACAGCATAGCCCGAGTAAGGATTCACGTGGAAAGGATTATGCAATGATTAGGAGTATATCAAATTTTGAATAAGATTCCTGAAAATTTGTTCTATCATATTGATGATATTGTACATATGTGTTGTGTATTTGTTAATTTATAGCCACCAATCTTCTAAGATTGTAATATGAGAAACTGAACTAATAAATATTATTATTATTATCATTATTGTACATACATGTGAGTAAAATGAAATATTAGGAATGATTGAATAGAAAGTTGTAATTTCATATAAAAATGTTGTTTTTATTGATTATTCTGAAATATTACTGAAAAAAATTCACACTAGCTGTTGAGGATACGTACTTACCACCCGGAAGGGGGGGACGTTTTTGTTTGTCGAGAGCGGGGACGATTCGCGGCGAGACGACGGCAAACATCTGCCGCTGTCATAAATGAATGCCGAACGCTTCGAGGGCACGGAAAAAATAATCGCGTCAACGCGCCGTAAATTAAAAAAATCGGGAGGACCCTAAAATTTAACGTGATTACCGCGACGCGGAGGGCTAGGCTCCCGGAAACAATGGGAGGCTTGCGACGCATCTGGCCGCCCGACCGGCCATAAACAGCCCCCATGACTCGGCCAGAGAGGCCTCGTATGCGGCTCGACCCACACCCACGCTCTGCGGGAGTTCGGTCACGTCAGGTATATAACCCGACTCGGCGCGCGGCTCTGTGGCGCACGTCTCGACTTCGATTACAATGAACAAGATCGCCTCTCGGAAAAATGTCTCAGGTCACTCATGTAAATGGAATCAGAATCTAATAGAAAGCACATACTCATGAGTGAATGACGATGTATGTGAGTGAATTGTTTTGATGATAAAATGTTGTAATTCGTAGAATGGATGCGTGAGTGCGGGAGAGGAGAGAAAGAGAAATGTTAAAAGAAAATTAATTTGAATATAATCGGAAGGGGCAGGAGAGACGAAGGCGCGAGTTTTCGGTTTCTTTTTTTCACAGGTTGGATTTGCCGTCGGGACGAAGCTTCGAGTTTGCCGTTCGCCACAAATGCTCTCCACCCACCCACAAGAAGAGGAAATGAGCCCTTGCTTCGCCCCCCCCCCGGTATTTAAGCCAAGGCGGAGGACGATTTTTCGTTCGCCCTGGAGCCTTTCGACCTGCACTCGGAGCCTCGGCTCCCCGGTAAGCGCAGGTCACGGAGCCCAGAGAATTTGCTAACTCCTCTAGGGCGGATTGCGGCTGCTCGGGGCAAGCGGGCAACAAGGGTCCGTTGAGGTACGGCTTCGTAGAAGTCGAAGCCCCACGACAAAGCTTCGATGCGGGGGAGCGACGACCGAACTACCTCGCGGGCCCTACGGAAGCTTCGATCCCCGTGATCGGAGCGGGGGGAGCGTGGGAGTGGGGGTGGAGAGTGCACGGTGGAGGGTGCACGGAGCGAGACGGCCGGGGTTTGGAGACCAGACGCTCGGCAGCTATCGGTAGCGCATTTCCCTCTCTCGTGTCAAGAGGCGACGTGCCCTTACTTGAATCGCTCGGTATCTTTTGAAAAGTTTAAGTCGACCAACGGTTCCTTTATTGTAAAATTAAAAGCGCGTCATTTTGATAATTTTATAGATTTATGTAGTATAAGTTACGATTTTCGGGACCTAATTCCCTCTCCTGTAAATTTTCTTTGTATAATTATTTGTAATCTAGCTGGTAAATTAATATTAAATGAAGGTTCTATTATTTCTAAATTGAAAACAAAAAAAGTGGTTTTTCGGGTCAAATAGACTCGTTTCCTGCCTCTGCCCTGAACACTAGCCATGTGGCTAATATCGCCACTGCGCAGGCACCCGTCTTGGCTTGTGGAACGCTCGGACCCGCGGAGGAATGGCTCGGTGCTCGAGCCAAGCAGTCTCGCTACAGAGGGCCCACTGGCAACAGGCCTCGGATGGTTTAGCTATCCACGATTTTACAATAAAGTCACTAACGCTCTTTAAATAAATTAGTTTCACTTATAATTTTCGATTGCAATTATTTATCCAAAAATCCAGCGTTCCTTAAAGCACTTGATATGCCCCACGCTCTAAAAATTAATCTGAAATCAATCAATTATAACATTGAACAATATTCAACATTATTTGAACTTTTACTATGGAAAAATACTTTAAAAACAGATACCCCTATGTAAGTATTGAACACCTTACTTTGTTCTTTATATCTGTACCTGTGAAACAACGAGTTTGTTCATTATTTATTACTTGGTTGACATTTCGCTTAGACAACTCTACACTATTTTCTTTGTACAGTGCTTGCAAATAATGAACGAAAGAAAAACTTTCACTCTTCAAAATCATCTCTTCTATGAACTTTTCATTGCGATAGACTTGAACACAATAACTACTGTTTTTTACTAAAAAATAAATGAATAAATCACACACACTTAAGCCAGTTATGTACATCTGCGTTTGACACTGTGTATAATAACTTGCACTCAGTTTCAACTCAACTTGATTATTTCTAAACTCTAAATAATTGACATTCAATTTTCTTTTAATAATATCAACGACTTTTTGTTTTCACACGTACTTGGACATTTGATTTCTACTAGTTTAGTGATTCAACTTTCCTTTACAACTACACCATCTAAACTACAGCACAACCAAGGTTGAGATTCGCTAACTAATACACCAACTTGTAGCACTTTGCAATCATATAGTTTTTCGTATTCTTTCCTAGCAATATATTCATATTTTCTACCATGCTTTATGGAAGGATTAATACTTCTTGGATTAAGTATATCTGAGACCAGAGAATCAACTGTTTTTGTTACACGTTTCTCAATACTGAACACGTTTATTAGAAATTCGCAAATGTTTAGCAGAATACCACGAATCGTTAGTAGACTGGTCAATAGTATCACAGCACAAATTGGAAATTTGTCCATTATTGAACACAATATTTTCTTCATAAAATAATTCTAATTCCTTTGGTAGAACTCGTACACTTGCTCGATAAACTGTATTTTCTTTATTGACTATTTCAAAAATCCCAAGCAAGCTGCACAATCTTCTTTCTTTGATATCAAATCAACTTCTGCTAGTATCCAAGCAATCAAAATATTCACAGAACATTCAGTCTTATCTTTGGCTCTTTCCATCAAAACTGTCCTTAACGCTGAAGGTTGTTTCAATTTAGATAAATCAATTTCTAAGCGTTTAACTTTTGGTCTAGTAGGCGGTAGGAACATTTCGTGAAAAAATCTTCTTTTAGAGTACTTTTCTTTCATTATCTGATGGGTCGTTGACTCTCCCCACTCTTGCAGAATGTCAGTTTTTGTGAAACTTTCTCCATATTTTATATACTAAATAAGAGCCGCAACATGCTTACATTTATTACTTTGGTTGTAAGCGCAGGTACATGAGTTTCTTATCACTATTTGAGTTTTATCAATCTGAAAAAGAAAAATGGAATTATTCAACTAAAAGAAACACGAACGAAAAAATTCATGAATTAATGCTATTGCTGAAATTGAGACTTGCATATAATTTTGTTTGGTATCGTGTTTTAGACACTGGAGCTTGTCTTATCACTTGAGACTTAATTAAATAACTTGCACCGTTTCTTCTGAACACTTCAAAGTCACATACGTGACCCACATCGAATAAAAGCTTTACTTTCTTTTTGGTTTGGGGTTGGAATGATATAAAATGAAAGATTTTTTCAAAGCCAGTTCTAATAATTATATCTACATTATCCATTTCAATTGAGATCACTGAAAACAATTATAATGAGATATTAAATTATATCCTAATATTGTTGACGTATCCAAAGTAATCTAACCTATCGAAACAAACATGAGTATCGTCTATAATGAAAATACGTACACTTCTCTGTAAGTATTGCTCGTAGAGACGGAAGCTGAATCAGACCTATAACCTAATTATTTTAATCCAGTTGTGATATTCATTTTATTTTTCGTGGAATAAATATCATACTGTTACTCGCCTGTGTTAAACAGTGTTTGTTATTGTTTGACGGTCCGGAATTTTTTTTCCACTCATTGACATAGGTAGCGGCGCCACTTGACATTCACGGAGTGAATAGATGGAAAGACTGAGTGAAATCGTGTCACGTACACTGACATTTCGTACGTATGCTAATACATTAGACTTAGGTTAGGATGACGGTCACGATACGCGCGGCGTTCGAGAACAGAGGACAGAGTCAATGGCCTTTAAGTATACCTATCGGTTTTTAGGTACGTTTGGGCATTATTTCCACGGTCGCCAGATATACGAGCGGTATATCAAATATTTTAAGTGACTTTATCATGGATCATTATTTTTCAAAGAAATTTCCATGTATCATATTCATCAATTCGAAGTTGCAGGATTTCGTACAGGACACTCACTTCAATAGATTGTGTGTGTATTATAGATTTGTATTTGTAAAATGCGTGTATTTGGCATGAAAACACCGACATTGGGCAATCAACCACAGTGCTTGGTTCAACAGCCGTGTTACCTAGCTTGGCCCCTTCCAACATGTGGTTAGGCCAGCAGGCTAAAACTCATGTGTAGGGCTTCCAAATGCACCATCACTTCCTACGAGAGGTTAGATGCATCGCAAGTGAGAGATGGTAAAACGCCACTGCCAACATGTGGTTAAGCGCTTGTGATTTGATATAGTTCGGACTTGTTAAAAAAATACGAAGAGCTTGATTAAAAACAAAGTTACTCGCTTATTCAGGGGTAATACCACTCTAGAGGCCGAAAAAAAGGTATAGTTTTGCGGATTTTTCATGAGATTATGGAAAAAGGGATTGTATTGGAATCCACAGAGCTTATTCAACATGTATTGGAGTATGAAAGAAAATTCTTCATTATCGATTTCGGGCAAAATGGCGGCGCCACAGCGGATCTCCGATACAAGGTTTTTTTGGAGACGCTCCGCGGGCGTCAAAATTCTTTCGAAACTACATACTAATAGCTATCGAAGTACGTAGGATTTTTCTTTCTTCTCAAATTTTGTAGAAACTGTGCATATCTGAACAAAAAGTAGGAATTTTCGACTGAAAAAGAACAGTAAATTGTTAATACAACAAGTAATTTTCAAAATATCGAAAAACGGCTACGTACCTCGCAGGAAAATGTATATATGAAGCTACTGTGAAAATATGAAGTCGATCGATGCAATAGTTTTGAAGCTACGAGTACGCCCGCTTTGAAAAAAACAGTTTCGAGAAAAACGCGTTGAAAGTTTTAAATTATCGTTAAATCGTACTTACACTTCAATCAGCAATCTCTTGGAAAAAACACTTGGAGTTCGGATTTCGAAAAAAGGGTTTCAAGAGTGTTCAGGAGTCTACGGGATATTCACTAACTTATTAAGTAAAAAAAAAATCGAATTTTTCAAAATCCTAGAGTGGTGTTACCCCTCAAATACTACGAAGACTAATATTATATTGTGCACCCTCCATAATTCCAAATGTGTGTAAATTTTCGATCTCTGAGGGCCAATCCAGAGTGAAGTGGAAAAAGGAAAATTCACAAGATCCACCACATATATATTTTATGCAACGTTTCGCCAGTTAGGTTCAATCTCTTGTTTTCAATTTCGGCCTCATCAGGCTAAAAATTTATTACACAAAATAAAACGTAATAAATAATACAATTTCAGTACGAAACAATCGACGAAGTAACAATAAAATATTCTTTCTCACCAGTTTTGAATGAAAATATAATATTACGTTCGGCAGTGGAAGCGGCTGCTTCCACTGCCATTGTCAAACTATTGTGTATAAAGCTAACGTCAGTGGTCTTATATACCATCAGATACATTGGTGAGTTTGTTTTGAAAAATCTTGCTAAGCTTCCTATACGTGTGACTGAGTTGTTGTGTGTCTTCCTTCCTATTAAGTGTGTGTTGGTACATATTGATGTGGAGCATTTCCGAAATAAGTCGTTTCTTATAATTCTTTAGACAAAATTGACGTAAGCCACACTATTAAAAATAACGTTAAAGGAACTGTCACTAATGCCTTAATCAACAATTTTAATAAAGTTAGCCACATTTCATCCCAAGACAGAGAATTTGCAAAAAAACTTTCAGAAACTAAGAATTTTTTTAAAAAAATAATGGCAATATTTTTTTCACTCGTGCAGACAAAGGTAACTTGACTGTGTGTATGAATACTAGTGAATATAGAGAAAAAATGAACTTACTTTTAGAAGATAAACATACTTATAAAATAGTTAAAAAAAACCTACTTGAATCATTACAAACTAAAGTTCATAAGATACTATCCAGTTTAAATGACCAAGACTTCCTAAATAAGCGCTTCCACAATCTTCAATTGACACAAACTAATACTGTTCTAGCTAAAGCATATGGTTTGCCTAAGATACATAAACCTGATGTCCCATTGAGGCCCATCATCTCTTTAGTAAACTCACCTCCACATTTTTTAGCAAAAACCTTATAGACGATTCAAAAAAGTTTATAAAACCACCAATTTCTCGCGTGAATAATAGTTTCGAATTTAAAGAGCAAATTTCAAATGTACATGTCCCAGCTGATTACGTATTACTTTCACTTGACGTCAGCTCGTTGTTTACAAAACTCGCTTTTCTTACGATTTAGAGCAAGAATATCTTCGATCAGTCGCGTGAGAACTTTTTTAAGCCAGTATCCATACATAAGGATGAAATTCAGGTGGAATGATCTTATCCATTAATCGAAAAAATACTAATGGAGAAGCGCTTAAACCGTAAGGTAGTCGCTTGAATCAAAATAATCCTTTTCCCGGGACTACAAAAGCTACAATTTCTCGGCAACTCTTTTCCAAGGGCACCTGTAGAAAAGCTGGACTTAAATCGATTGTAGAAATGTATTCAGCTTCCCGTAATTTATCGAGTATCGAATTCATATATGGAAGCGGGTAAGCATCTTTTTTCGCTACTGAGTTTACTTTACGGAGATCCAAACAAAAACGATATGTACCGTTCGGCTTTTCAACCATTATTATCGGTGATGATCATTCACTTTGTGATGGTTCTATTATGTCGTTATCGAGCAATTTATCTACCTCATCGTACAATGCTTTCTCGACTATTTGGGAAACTGGATAATAACGTTGTATTATGGGGGTATGATTATTTACTTCGATTTTGTATTCCAACAACGGTGTTATTCCCAATTTATCTGGTTCTGGAGGTAATTCCTTTTCTGAAAATTATTCTAGTTAAACGTGTTGTTGTTCGGTTAATTCTTGAATTCCGCAGCAATGAGAATTTTCTTCGATTGATTCAAGCTCTTTACTTTCAAAATCGTATACGGTGAGTGGGTCACTTGTCCAATTCCATTTCAAGGTTTCGTAATTGATGTTGAATTTGAAAATTCGCATTGCATAGATTCCTATTATGCAATCGAAGTCCAGTGATTCAAGAACGCGACTTTCTATCGGACATTCTCTATCTTTGATTTTTATTGTCAACTTGACTGATTCAGTTATATTTGTCGATATACCCAGTGGTGACGTGACTTTACCGTGAATATTATTGTTAATTCTTATCCTGTTTTCAAACGCCAGTTGTTTGATATTATTGCTAATGAACGTTCGACTCGCGCCAGAATCTATGAGTGCTTTTATTTGTTTGTCGAGGATTGATACTGTTAGATATATTAATGAAAGATCTCTCTTCGAAGGAATTGAGTAAAGACGCTCCTCATAGTTTATTTCACTTCGTGTATCACTGCAAATAAAATCGCATAGAACTTCCGAGTTCTCGTTGTCGATATACGATTGGTTTTCTGTATCATTTAGGTAATCAGGTAAGACATCCCATCCTAAGTGAAGAGTTTCTTCCAATTCAATTTCCGATATTCCGTTGCAGGAATCACCCGATATACTGTAACGTCCCGCCGATTTTTCATACGATTTTTATCACGATTGACCCTAATAATATGCCTTGACTCCTCTCCTATATATTGTAACTAATTTAAGAAATACATGCTCTTGGAAGCAGCAAGTCTTCTACGTCGCAGTAGAAACGTTCTCGCTGTTATCGAAAGCATGTTAACCCAATACTGGGAATATAAACCGACTGCAGGTACCACCGCCTGCTGGTAATGTGGAGCGCCGGGTTGTGGAAGTTGGACAAAGTCCAACTCTGTAAA
>JAJGXB010000144.1:0-21313 GCA_020882725.1 Aphelinus certus
TGTGTGTGTGTGTGTGTGTGTGTGTGTGTGTGTGTGTGTGTGTGTGTGTGTGTGTGTGTGTGTGTGTGTGTGTGTGTGTGTGTGTGTGTGTGTGTGTGTGTGTGTGTGTGTGTGTGTGTGTGTGTGTGTGTGTGTGTGTGTGTGTATGTATGTATGTATGTATGTATGTATGTATGTATGTATGTGCGTGCGCGTCCCGTTTTTTTCGTCCACGATAACTCTCCAAAGAATGTTCCTCTTGGTGAAATTTTGCACACCCGTTAGTTGTGGCAAGATCTAGCCCGAGTTCAATTTTCAGCAAAATCCGTTAGTTATTTCCCTAGCAACCGTTACTTTGGAAGCTGGAAAATCAGTTTTAAGTCACACTCAATGGCCAAGGACACTGAATTGTTATATTTGCTCCATAGCAACCGTTGTTTACCTCCCTAGTAACCGTTACGAAGGTTAGAAATAATCAATTTTTTAGCCATTTCCATCATTTTCGACGGCAAGGGACACAAAATCTTCCCAATTAGCTCCTTAGCACCAGGTCCGAATGATCCATTTATTGAGGAAGCGATACGAAAAAGGTGATAAGATGATGTAGATGGAATGGGCCAAGGAAACGAATTATAAATGGTATGTCGCTCACTTTTTCGCCCGCCACCTCTTATTTCATATATATACACGCGTCTAGGACAGCACCGCGGCACAGAATCTTGTCGGCAATACAGAATAATGAGCAGAAGAATATATTTTGTCCGATCGCCAACACTTACACCTAATTGTTACAGCTCATTTTTTGCAGTTTTTCACCAACTCTGACTTTCGATCTAATTTCGCTCAGGTATGTACGTGTAAATTTTCCCGTTACTCTTGGACTGGGACAAAAAATCGAGCGACGTACCATTCGATTCCTTGGCATTCACTATGCCGTAACATACTTCCTTGAAGGAAACATATTAAGCAGACAAACATGTACCACATGAGATCTTACCTATTATTGACTCACTCTATGGGTGCTAACAAACATTTAGTTCCTGGACGAGTGAATCGGACAAAATGGGGGAATTATTCCGTGTTTAATTCTCAATTACTCTGGAACTACCAAATGACATACGCTCAAAATCTTTCCATCTCACTACAAGCTATCATATTCTACGAAGCGTCGGTTCAAAGTATAGTGAAAACTTGATCAACATCATAAATTATGCACTACAGAAAACCTTTAGACTCAAATAAATGATTTGAACCGAAGAATCTGAAATGATTCACTGCTCAACCCGATAATCATCCTATACCTCACTGTTCATCATTGAAAAATCACAGTGGATGACCTATTTTTTTTCTCTCGTCGATGTAACTTGATATGTCAATAATAAAATATAGCGTTAGTATATTATTATTTTTTAGACCAACGAATATGTAGTAAATCATGAAAATCACTTAGATACGGGAGTTCAAGGTCCTTTGAATTAGACATACTCTAAATGTACATATCTGTATTCTATCCAATAATAGCCACAACTCACAAATTCATTGCTAACTCGGGAATATATTAGAATAGGGTCATGCACTTGTTTCTACCGTAATGATTATGACGTGAGACCAGATTATCCTCCATTCATTCGGTCGTAAACGATGCTAACTTTTCTCTACAGAAAACTAACTGTGCCAGTCTACCCTTTCATCATTACGTGTTATATAGTTTCAAGCCCACGTTCGTAATTATAGTTACGCTTTATTCGGGTAAAACTCCATAAAGACTCGCCAGCTCATAATATTTTCAAGATTTGAAGACATTATAGAATAATCAAATTTCCCTATTCTTCCATACCTCCAGTAAGAAATTTTGATGCTAGAAACAATTGGAAAGAATCGTTTGAATCAAATCCGATTGCTTCAATATGGGTTTCCGGCAATTATTTATTGAACACGTTGAAAAATTAATGAGTGAGGCACGAAAATCGATTTGAAGTTACGATGTGGATGCTTTTTGGAGTTCTTTTCTATAACACCATATTTAATGTCTTCAGTTTTCGTGAAAGTCTGGCGATCTAACTCACATACGCTGTATATTTTGCTCCTGGATCTGAAAACCAGACTAGAGGTTGAATTCGAACTTAGTTACGTGGAAATAAAATTTTTAAATCTTCGTAAAGATAAATGTAACAAGCGAGATTGTGAAAATACGCTTTCCCTTGGATAACTTAGGAAACAACAACATTTTTCTCGATTATGGATAACCCTTAAGGGGTAATATACCTTTGTGACCTCCGATTTCGAGGTCATTTTCAAACATTTACCATAAGCACAGGAAAAACCCTAGGAATATGGGGTTTGTTGCATATGAAAAAACTACTCTCCAACTACAGAAAACACACTTTCTAAGAAGAAACATTTTTTTTACTTTTTCTCCACTAGCGTACCGCTACAAGTCACAATTTTGACCCACTCAGTGAATGTCGGACGATTTTTTCGAAATTCGAATTTGGGGCCAAATGGCGTCAATTTGAATTTTTTTTTTCGCAAAAAAATCGATCGAAAATCGGCCATAAAATCGGTAAAAATCAAAATATCAAAAAATCGTACGACGTTCACTTGAAAATCATGTTTCCAAGCTACAGTTAAAACTTGAAGTGAATCGGTTGAAAATTGAAGAAAATCATCCCTAACGGATAAATTTGTTATAGACGTCGTTTTTGAGAGCAGTGGGGAAAATCTATGGCAATGGGGCGTTTTACATCAACTCTCCAGAGCCGGCGCGTGGACTCACATTTTCGGCGCTTGTTTTCGACTCCATAAGACCAATATCAAAATAAATCCAGTTTTTTCATAGCTTCTTGGTGGTGAGTTTAGTTTTCCAAAATTTTCACACTTTCACAGCAAAAAATATAAAACAGGCCATAACTTAAAAATAATTTTTTTTGTAATAGTCTAGATCAAAGACTGACATTTTTCTACGTTAATGTATCCCTTTTAAAAATAATACTTTTTCGTTATATGGAAGAAATTGAGTCACGAACAAGAAAAATGCGGTGGCGCTGCTCCAAGACTTGAGTGCTACTCGATTCCTAGAATATAACGAACAAGTCTCATTTTTAGAAGGGCTCTATTAACGTAAAAAAACGTCAGTCTTCGATCTGGACTCTAAAAAATGGATCTGAAAAGTTGACGTAAAATGCCTCATGCATGAAACTTGGATAGAAACAAAAAATAGTATAAAGAAAAAAAAAAGAAAAAAAAACAATAACAAAAGGGTACCAGGAGGTATGATTTAATAATGGTGAACTCGTGATTCTTCTCTCCATGGGAGTTGAACCGCGAGGACTTCACAATTGTAGTAAGGAAGCATACCACAGAACGGGGCGAAGGTTGGTGCCCCTTTCACCCTTTTAAAAAAAAATTGTATGTGTAACAAGTGCCATCATAGATGTTATCGGGTAGGGAGGGAGCTAACGAATTTACCTTCGGCCTAGAATGCGCATTTTAAAATCACGGCGCATTAAGAAGATAGGAAAATAAATTATAACCAAATCAAGATTTTCACAGGAACACTTGCCAAAATAAATCATCAAAACCCACCCTTTTCAGTTTTACGATCTAATTTCGAAGATTTTCGTGATTATATTATAATCTACTTATAAATACCTAATGCTTAGAATTTTTTTTACTTATCCAATTGATCATATTCAGTTGAGAAGGGATTAATCGATTTTTGCCATAAGAGTCTATGAAAAACGTCATTTTTGTCATAGCGCTCATATGGAAATGACTATGTTGACCCATGATTGTTTTTTGTTGCAATTGAAAGTTGGTTGTGCTTGGTACATTCTGTAAAAAGTTTCAACTCATTTCAACTCGCGGAAGCTACCTCAACAACGATTTACATATTCAAATCAGAGGACGGTCGCGGCAGCCCAGCTCAGCTAGTTAACAAGAGGGAGAGAAAGGAGAAGGTGGTACGACTGAGTCCCGCGACACATGCGCCCTCACCAAAATCAGGTTTTCTCCCCCCCCCCTCCCTCATCCTAAGAACTCATTTCAAACCCAACCGTCACTCGACCAACAGTTCCAAAAAACAAAGGGAGGGGAAGGACAACACATAAGGATGAATCCCAACAATCAAGTTCATTTGCGTGACGAGCCACTCATAGCCGCGGCCAACGTCCCCGAGGGATTCACATATGAAATGCACGGAGACCAGGTTGTCCTCATCCCAGGGGATCTAATGTGGCTCCTCCCGGTCAGATATATTCCGTATTCCATTATACCAGGCCATACCAGCGGCCATGGTGGTAGTGCCTCACCCGTTTCTCCCGATGGTTGCTCCATCGGAGGCTCGAGAGCCCGTTCCGAGAATGGAGGAAGTGTTTCTGCAAGATTGGCGGAAGTGCCGCACATTTTGGAAGAAAACTCGCCACCTTTAGGGCTTGTATAGGCCCACCACGCCCCCAACGCCGGGGAAGACGATAGCCCCTTCGATGATCCGCTAAACCTTTTCCCGGGCGAAGAATTCAACCCTTTGCGTGACACGCATCTGGACGCGGGCCTGGATCTGTTCAATGAGAACCTAGCCGGAGACGAAGGATTCGAGGAAGAGGACGCGCCGCTATCGGCCCAGCCTGTACAAATTGCACAAGCCCATCCAATCTTTCCCCAGGATGGGATACAGCCGTGACGGGAACCTGGGATGCCCGACACCCCCGAATGAAGGAGGTCACTTCGTGGAATCGGCCGCGGATATTATGCCCTTGATCGCTACGGTCCCCATGTAGCTCACAAGCTAGGAACTATAGTAGTTGAAGACGACGAGTGGATGTGCACCGGATGCATCAAGCACGCCGGGCCGACCTGGAGAATGCGTACGGTCCACCTCCTAGGACTACGCAAGCACCTGCCCAGGGAGGCCTGCCCTAGGTGCGCAAATGGCATATTCGCCATACGAAGAATATCCGCATGTCCAACATGCCTCCTTGTGTGGTATGGCCACCGGGAGGACATTGAGGCAGGGGGGCTTTCGAAGCAGTGAACGGCGCTCACGATGACGGTGAGTTTGGTTACCACTGCGACTGGCCAACTGCTCGCGCTCTCGCTCGCACCGCGAAAAGCGGAGCGGAACGTACCGGTACCGGAACGTTGACAACTTCATTCATATCATGATCTTACTTCATGGTTTATATATATGGAGTGTGTAACCGACAAATATTTTTTTACAACCTACTGTTGTGTCCACAAGCTTGAAAATGTTCCCCACGGTCAGGCTCTCCCCCGTCTACCACGAGTCCCCTGAATATTAGGCAAACTTGAACCTTACGTCACTCCTCTGTTTTACGCCAACAGTATGTTGTGGTTAGTATGTTCAAAAATCGGAGTCCAGTCATCAATCATGGTGGAAAGTGGCAGAGAATCGTGCTGCAGAGGATATCTTTTTATCTTGCACATTCGTTACCTTCCAGGCCGAGAAGTTGTTGTGAAAAATGGTTTTAGAGTATGTGGTCATTGGTCATGCTCCAGTAGTACAGATCAAAAGTACAAAGCAATCATGTTGAATTGAATTTCTATCTAAATGGGAAATCATTGGAAGTACTCGTTGCTTACGTAGCTCTAAGTATTATTCAATTATTAAACACAATAAAATCTGTATCAATATTGTGTACACTTACAACTGAATTCAAGAATTCAATATGTTTATGTGTGATTCAACTTTAAAGAATAATTGTGATTATCTATCAGTAATTGGATCTCAGTGAGAAAATATATAAAACAATACTCATTTCTTACCATAAAGCACTGGGTAAGTAGTTCTAACCAAAACGGGTGATTCCTATTGCGAGAATAGATTAATCCCTTCTCAACTGAATATGATCAATTGGATAAGTAAAAAAAAGTTCTAAGCAATAAGTAGATTATAATATAATCGCGAAAATCCTCGAAATAAGATCGTAGAACTGAAAATGGTGGGTTTTGATGATTTATTTTGGTAAGTGTTCCAGTGCAAATCTTGATTTGGTTATAATTTATTTTTCCTTCTTCTGAACGCGTCGTGATTCTAAAATGCGCAAGAAGGCCGAAGGTAAATTCGTTAGCTCTCTCCCTATCCGATGTTATGATAGCACTTGTTACGTATACAATTTATTATTTTTTTTAAGGGGAGGTTCTCATCAAGCAATTTCAAACATCGATTTTTTTTTTGCTGATTTTGCTACCTTATGATGTGTAGAATATGCCCCTAAAAGCGTGTGACCGCAATATTTTTTTAAAAAAAGTTATAGCATAATAATTAATTAACCTATCATTAACGTTATTGTTATGGTTAACCGAATCTAACGCGTTTATCTCAAAATTACTTTTTTTAAACTGGTGGGAATCCTAGCTCAAAAACTAATCGAGGTATCGACTTGAATCTTTTTTTATTTTAAAGGCAATTGAATTCCTGGGATTCTATACCTATAAAACCATCAATTTTATTAAATTTAACCATCAATTTTTTGTCTATATATCGATTTTAAGAGCAAAAAAAAGTGTGAAATTGATACGTAAATTTCACAAGTCCGCCATTTTGTTAATTTTCAACTTTTTTTCGGTATCATCGGCGTAATATCCCACAAATGTTATATATTTTCTAAAACTTTTTCGTTTTTTGATCTCAGATAGAAATTGGAGGCCCTAGGGTTCCCACAATGCGGAAACTTTTTTTAGAGGCGTGCACATAAACGTGTGTTTAATTCATTATATAATAATTATTTTTCAATAAAAAATTTTTTTTGTATACTCAAATAATATATAAATACGTGTGAAAAAGTTCCATGCCATTATTCAATTCCTTCTATGAAAAAAAAATAAAGAAAAATGGGTCATTTTCGAGGTGCTAGATGAGAACCTCCCCTTAAAAGGGCGAAAGGGGCACCAACCAATAGATGATGACCTATTGATTACCTATAGATGATCACATATACAAATGACCAACCTATAGACCTATAGACTATGGATCAATGTCATTGAAAAGTAAAAGTAATCTATAAGATGTTTCTCTGGTTGTTCCGAACAATATAAACTTGGATGTGTTTTTCTTCGCCGTGTGCTTTCTTCTTTTGTAGTGCCGATATTGAATTAAGATAAATCACAATTTTGCGTTTCTTAGTGCCAAGAAAATATTTTTTTTTTCTCTCAATAAAACTCTGTTGCCTTCTTCGAGAAACATTTGAAAATGAGCTCTTGACTTGAATATTTGCAATGCATGATCATCTTCATTTAATTTTTTTTAATAATTATTCCAGGAAAAATCGGAGACTTACACGAACGTATCCTATCAGAAAGGATCAATTTGATTCCAAATAAGTTTCAAATCAGAAGCACCGCGATGGAACATTATTTAGTTGATAGATTTTTCGATAATCATCTCTATCGGAGGAATAAAATAGCACTATTGATGATGGGAAGATGGCCTTACCAGAGTCGCAAATGGAGAGCCATCATTACATCCGTGATAATCTTTTTGATCTTTTCAACTGTTTTAGGAGAGGTATGAATTTCAATCCAAAATTCAGACTAGTAGGAGCCAGTGAAAGTGCTTAGTGAAAGATGATATTTGAGGGAAAATGTCTGCGTCGAATGTTTACCAAACCTTCTCTTCTCAGTTTAAATATTTGTTTCTGAAAGTATGATTTGACATTGATTCTATGGATAAACTTTTTGGAAATCATATGATGAAATGTATCTGTAACACAATTATTACCCTCATTATTTATTGCGAAAGTTGACGGTAAGCAAGTATAGACACTTCCATCAAAATTGAATTATCACACTGAAATGGCACTTGCTATAATCAATTCTGTGATAAGACTCATTTTCTCTCAGCCAACGATAAGTAATTCACATAAGCGTACTATCAGCGTAATTATGATGATGATTGCAATGATGCTCGATTGATAGTGTGTGTGAATTATAATGGCAATAGAAATATATTATAAATCAAATCAGATCAATTAATACCATTATAACTTGATACCAATTCAAAAGGACCTTGTCGTTTGACTTCTATCCACCAAACCATCTATTCACGAATAAATTTTTTATAAAATAAAATATTTTTTGAAGAATTTTTGTCGAAAAACATTAAAATTAATCAATACTAATTGATAATATGCGTAAGTCTTTCGACTCTTTGTACCTGAGACTGTCTATTCAAGATGAAATTTTTTTTTAAATAATTCATTTTAATAATGCATGAGTTTCTCGTGGCCTCCAAGATCGAAATATCGAAATTGTATAGCTGATAAAAATATTGAATATCCAACTAAAAATTAGCAAAATTTTACTAATTTTTCAGTTGAATGACTATTTATATCAGTTGTGCATTTCTGTCCATGAATAATAATTTTTTACTATTTTAGATTTAGAGTGTAGATGATCCTCGCGCTCTGGTTTTGAATTACCGTTCGGATTACTCTAACCTTTATTTGGTTTTGCAATGTTACGTATTCCCCCAAACTCACTAATATGATATTTTTGCCAGGTATTTTATGTAATGGAATCAGCTGGTGACATCGATAAAATGACGAAATGCCTCCATGCCATGATAATACAATACAGTACATTGGTACTGGTGATTAACACTATTGTCAATTTTGATGTGGTATGAAAGCAGAACTATTATTAATATTAATTTGATGTCAGATAATGTTACATGAGCTTGTTTTGATGATGTTAAGATGAAGGAAATACTTGAGAATTTGGCGACTAGTTGGTTGCAACTGGAAAACAAAGATGAAATGGCTATTTTTCTAAAACGAACAGAGAAAGGAAAATCCTTCATCCTTCTTAACATGGGTAAAATTAAAGTTTGACTGATAGATCATTTCTACAAGTTTTAATAGCTACATGAACATAGCAAGCGATTGTTCTGAATAAATTGGCAGAATTTAGAAGTGTGCTGATCGATTCTACAGGAAAAACTGTTCAATAATATATACTCTGTTTTTAAAAATCCAATAGTTCAATATCATTCGTACAAATGATTCCAGCAAAAAAAAACTACTGCTTACTGCATTAACAGTATGTTTTATCAAAAAGGCTTTGTGTGAAGAAAAATAATAGCAATGAGAGATGCATTCCACCATTGGCAGATGAATCTGTATCTAATTGACCGTAGCTCTGTAGCAATGATTGTTAGTAATGAAAACAATGGTTGCTAGGAATACCAATAACTGTTCCCCAAGAAACATCTCGTTGATTCTCGTCGATCCTCGTGAGAATTCGGGCCGCAACGAACATTCACGAGGAATCATAGGGAACTTCCCAGAAATACCTGAGCAACGGTTGGTAAGGAAATAATCAATGGATTCTTCCAGAAGTTAAACTCAAGCTACATCTTCTCATGACTGATCTGTGTGCAAAACAGGAAGATCATACAATTTTTTCAGAGTTACACACACCGTGCGTATGTATGTACCGTACGAATCTACGTACATGCGTACTTATTTGAGATTTCGCTTTTTCGACCCGTAGTCTACGGAAATGAGGATGTGGATGCAAATCAGTTCGAGTTGCTCACGTCTCTATCAACCGTTTCTAAGCAAATGAAATATCGAGTCTTTTGAGGTCACACGATACAGTATCTTTGTATTTTCCATAGCAATTAATGTTATCTCTATCAACCATAGCTACGGAGCAATGGTCAATTAGCTCGAGGTTAATCTGCCAATGGCTAACGCCATCTCCTATGTAAAGGCATTATTTTTTTGCCACACAAAACCTCTTTAGAAGCATACTGGATCACAAGTAAGTAACAGGAAGAAATATTTTCCAAGGTTTTTTTAGAACTTTTACACGTGTTTCAGTGAAAACTTTTGTGGGTTGTTTTTGGAATAATCGGTGCTGTCCGGTGTACGGTTGTAATGTAACCTTACAAAAGAATATGCTGGTTCAAGAATTTAACTTCATGTACGAAAATTAATGAATTTCATTTATTATTGTCATTTCAGGTGTCACAATTACAGCTATTCTCTTGTATGTAATTCAACCTTTCATCACAAAATTATTGCAATTGTTTACTTCTACAAACGTATCACAACCATTGAAGCCCATACTCGATGTACATTATTATGTTGACTCATCTAAATATTACATGCCTATATTCTTACATCATATTTCGACGGCATATGCTGTGAGTACCCCACTTCTTGCACTGGATGCTTACTTCATGATGGTTGTTCATCATGCCTACGCCATGTTCGAAATTCTAGGGTAAGTTCAATCGTATCACACTTTAGAAAGTCACCATTGAGTGAAATACTTGTGGATCGTTTTAAGGTAGTGTGTGTGAAAGCTAAAGTAAACATGAGATCATGACAGCTTTGCATTGATTATATAGTCCGATTATTGAAGTTTGATGATTTATTCCTAGCTATCGAATACGTATGCTTGATAATGAATATACCAATGCATACAAAGACTCAACAATCGATGATCGAGAGAAGTTCATATTCAAAAGGGTAGTTGAATGTGTCAGTTATCATCGTGATTGTATAAGGTAATTCGTGATTCGCACTTGATAAATTGTGGACGTTCCTGTCAACAGGAATTGAAGCAAATTCTATGGACGTCGTAACACGATCCACTAGTTTCACAAAAGAAACATTGCTAACGGCTTGAAGGACTCTAGAATGGCGCATGACGTACCTTCAAGGCTTTCAAGGGATAAACCGAGACCATTTCAGGTTTACGATTCATTGTTGTGTTCATCTAGTAAAAATTTGGTTGTAATTGATTTTCAAAATCGCACTATATGAAAGGATATCGCGGAATGGAAGATTCATACACAATTAGTTGTGGCTTAATGGTTTGGAACTCATGAAAAACAAAGTTGAATATTCCTTCATTTTATTATATTATTGAAGAAAATGGTCCAAAGATGAATTCAAAGAAATCCAGTTAGTGAAAAAAAGTATATTCAAATTCCCTTGTATCTCTATTCATATTACAATAATCGGAAGGTTTGAACATCTTCCTTGAACAGGCTAGTAATGATTCAATTGTGATTAGATTTATTCTTATCCTAGCACATCTAGATCAATGATAGAACTTGATAAAAAATATACTTACAATATTTATACATTCACTTTCACCAATGATCATACAATATGTCAACAACTAACAATTCTTACCAGTTTCAGCGAATCAATTGAAAAGTTTTTGAATGTTTCCTGGTTATTGGTAATAACATCTATGGTGAGTGGGATGAGCCTTTCTGCAGTTGGAGTACGTAAATCTCTTTTTCTTGTATAGAAATGACGTCAAGTTATTTCTGCTTTTAAATGAATTCAATGAAATTTCTTGATGTTTTACAGGTTATGCTAAAAATTAATGCGATCGAAGAAACGTTAACTTTTGGATTGTGTTTAGTTCATGCTATTCTTCGATTATTTTATATTTCTTGGGCTGGTCAGGAACTGCTCGATCTCAGTTCTCGAATTCATCAACTCGTGTGAGTCTTTCTATTTGGTGGTGGAATATCATTTCAGATCTTTTGAAAAATCTTATATTTTTACATTTTGATCAGCTACGATATATCTTGGTACGAGCTGCCGCCGAAAGCGAAGAAATTACTACTACCTATATTACTCAGAGCTTCCAAGCCAAGTAATATCACTGCTGGTAAATTGATACCTCTCAATTTGAGTACTTTCTGTTCTGTAAGTTATAGAATATACTTTCTGACCATATTCTAAATACTAAGTGTTCTATTTCTTTTCAGCTCACTAAAGTCTCCATATCTTATATAACTGTTATCCTCTCGACAAATAACTAAAAGCAACAGAATCAAATCGTTTGCAATTTTCTCATTCACATTGAGAAATAATGGAGGTTCTCTTCTTGAATATTTTACTTCGTATAAACTGTTTTCGTATAGGTCGAATTAGGATCGACAATGAATTTGTCGATTTATTATAAAATATAAATAAATTACTGAAATTTATTTTTCTATCGGAAGTCTATATGTATATACAGATTTACAAAATTACGTACAGTTCAGAGTTGACTGAGTATGAATCTAATGCCGTTCAACTTGGAGGTTGGAAACCAAGTGTCGTTTACAGTGAATTTTCGCTATAAGAACACCTCTGTTCCGGATATGTCCACGTGGAGTAGAAGTAATGTGAAAAATTATGCTGGATTGTAGAATTACGGTTAGATTGCTCGGGCCAATATGATGTGTATGAATAATTGAAATTAGAATCTAAATTCAGTGGAGCATTCATTTAGTTTCTGAAACAGAAAAAACATGTGATTTTATCGCTAGCTAGTAGATTCAATTGAATTTATGATTCATTTGAGTAAATTCACATTTGATATATTCATATGTTGTTCAAAGTTGTAAATATGGATGGACTAGGTTTCACTGGGTTCCCTAGTCCTCGAACATCTAATGCTGGTCCACATCTCTAGTTAGTCCCAGTAACATAAATAGTTCATGTTGTGTAAATGTTGTTCATTTGTTTTCAACCTATCCGCGCTCAAAATCACCTCGGATGTGCGCATCACACCGTTCAAGGGGCGTCATCTTATTTTAAGTCAAAAGGTGTGAAACCAATAGATAAGTTCATATAAAATGATTTACTCGCGATTGGTGGATATATGTTAAAGTGTAGATGTATTCGTCAAGACGCGCTTTTGTCGAATTTCAGCCATACAGATAGCGGATGAGCTTTACGCCACGTTGCAATTGCCGCAAAAAAATACCACAGAGGATGCTCCGCCGATTATGAGTGCGCACAGTCAGTTTTGTCGTTCGCGCCGAAATAGCAAATACCGACGCCATCCGCAGCTGCATCGGATTATCCGACGAGGACACTTTAAGATGTTTCGCAATTAAAACCTACGTACCCAAAAACTGGGGGAACACACTTATATTGTGTGGACAGCTGTTGACGGGTGGTCTCAAATCACATTGCAAGTTATTTACATATGAAATTAGCTAACATTAACCAGGAATGTGATTTGAGACAACCCGTCAATAGCTTTTCGAACCTTAGCCTTGCAGTTCACACAATATAAGTCAATTACATTTAAGTGTAACCATACGTTAATATTCATTCATAGTACTAAACAAAGTGAAATACATCATTTTCTTTATGAAATTATAAAAATTATGTGAATTTAGACAAATCAAGCCAGATATGTATATCTATATATATGTAGCTGCCTCAGTCTAAAGTCATGAAAAGCTCTATAACAAGGAAGCGCTGAAACTCCAAACTCTACCGGTAGCTTGATCCAGTGTCAGGGAACATATCTGTAGAGTTTGGCTGAGATTGATGACCCAAAGGCATGATATCCTCACTGTGATCTTTATCGTGAACCTGATATGTTGAAACTAACAAGAAGGGGATTTTGATATTGCAGATTTAAACAATTAATTGCAGGAGATGTTGGAATTTCTCTAAAACCGTAGCTGAACTTGATCATTATCTACCGGTATTTTGATGGACTTTTTCTCATCTCTTATTTTTATAAAACGGCTAGTTGCACTCATCACTGATCACTGATTTTCACTCCAATTGGATATCTGATCTCTGTAGGACAAAATTTAACCCATGCATCGATTGTTTTTTTAATATGTATGAATTGTCGATCTTTGAAGGCCAATCCAGAGTGAAGTGGAAAAGTGAAAATTCACAAAATCCACCACATATTTATTTAATGCAACGTTTCGCCAGTTAGGTTCACTGGCCTCATCAGGCAGTTTTGAATGAAAATATAATATAACGTTCGGAGCGGCTTCGCAGCCGCTTCCACTGCCATTGTCAAACTATTGTGATGATTTGTTTTTTGATATGATTTGTTTTTTTAAAAGCTGAAGTCCACTTGTGCACATATTCACTTGTGCATGCGCGCCTCTGGAGGGAGGTGAGCTAACCGGGCTTCCGTAGTCACAGTGGTAACCAATCTCACCGTCATCGTGAGCGCCGCTCACTCTCGCTCGCTCGCTAGCTCGTTCACTGCTTCGATAGCCCCCCAGGGATAATCTTTCGATCCCGACAGGCCATGTGAGCGTCAACAGATTGATAAATTTAAGTCAACGAGAAGTGTATCTATACATGCACAAAGATTTCATTGTTCCCATTCTATCAAATGAAAAAAACACAAAGAAGGAAACTCATTTGAAAATACCCCCTGTTTTAATCATTGTCACAAGACACTTTTATTTTATTCACATATGAGTATGAGAATTCAAAAGGTTTAATTTTTTATATATCGGAATCATTGTCACGGAACTCTTTTATTTTCATTTACATTGTAATCATCGTCATAAGCTTGAGGTTTCCAATTTATCTACTGGGTACAAATGAATCATCATCACAAAGGTTTACATTTTTTTCTCCATCATCAGCACAAGGTTTAATACATTGGAATCATTTATTTTAATTGTAATCATCGCCATAAGCTTAACGTTTCCAATTTATTTACTGGGTACGAATGAATCATCATCACAAAGCTTTACATTTTCTTTTCTTTCTCGCCATGTATGTACTTGGAGTCATCCCTACAAGGTTTAAATTTTATATTGGATTCATTGTTACAGAACTCTTTCATTTTATCCATATTGTAATCATCACCATTAGCTTAAGATTTCTATTTTATCTATTGTTGAATCATCGTCATAAAACCTTTCATTCCTATTGTGCATGTATCTATAATCACCACTACAAAGTACAATTCTATTCAAACCGTCTTTTATGCACTTTTTACAAAGAACTCTTTGTATTTTACTGTAACCATCGTCACAAATCTGAGTTTCATACGAGAATTCCATTTTATTTTTCACTAATGTTATCATCATGAGGTTATTAATGAGTCACAATTAGACATAATAACCACCGTTGCTTCCTCAGCCTCTTTTCAGGACAATAGAATAGCATACTTTGACAACACATATTTTGACGAAAAAAACAACTATACATGTACAGAATATACTCCTTAATAAAGAAAAGTGAATAATCAAAGGTGTAACACCCCCTTTTATTTCTTTTTCTGTGTTCCCTCTCTTTACCCTGTAAAAGCCGAGACAAATTATTGCAGACTTCCAACCCTATCAAAATTCCATCTAACCCAACCAAAAATCATCAAATCAATATAGTCTCTACATTAAGAGTAAAAATATGAATCTAATCGTAACAAATTGAAATCACTCCATAAGTAGTCTTATGAGAAAGAACCGCAGCCAACAGTTGTTGGTTTATTCTGTTGCAACCGACTATCCACCTTCTCATATCTTCTGAATCCAAAATGTCGAGCTCTTCTAGTACACTATAATAAAGCCGCACTCATGACCCACTACGCACCGAGTTGTGTTGCTCCCCAAGTTACACATAACAGATTTAACCTGCACCCGAACTAACCCACTCTGCCAAATGTCATCACCATCTCCACGACATACAAAAATGTGTGTCTATCAGCATAACAAGATCTCAGAGTTATGAGAGGAGGACGAGATGCACTACAACCATAACTGGGTAACAACCCATGACAGAGGCATCCAGGATATGATCAGGAGCCCTCCTGATAACAATCATCGAGATGCACCCATCTAACAGGCCAGATTGTACACATATCTTGGCGTTAGAAGCCGGCAACCACAGCCTCACCAAGATATTGGATAGGCTTAATGTATGTATTCGGTCTATACTCAATTCACACCTCCCTGGGCGGCTCGCCCATCTGTTAAACCGAGTGAATATATATAATGGATTCTCGGAATTCTACTTTAGGATGGTCGCATATTGTGTTTAAAGGAAAAGATGAATTCCCGGGAAATCTTAATCAAACAATCAAGAAAATTTTTTTGCCCCGCGCAAGAAGCCCTCCGAAAAATCACTCGATTCAAGGAACCCGAATCATATTACGAGAATTCTGGCTAACGTACCAAATAAATACTACCAAGAAAACCTAATTAAGTGTAACCATGGCAACCAAAGCGTATAAGTACGGGCGTCTCGACGGAAGACGTTCAGTTAAGGCAAATCTCTCCTACGGTTAACATCCACTCTCAGTATAGGATTTAGAGGACAGGTTGGTGCGAGAAATTGTACGAGTTAATATAGAAACTCGATAAAAGCTTGAAGCACAAGTTGGTGTGAGAAATTGTACGAGTTAGTATCGATACTCAATAAAGGATCAAAGCACAAGTTGGTACAAGCTATTGTACAAGTTAACATTGAAACTCAATAAAAGATTAAAGCACAAGTTGATGCAAGATATTGTACAAATTAACATCGAAATTCAGTCAACGCAAGAAATTGATCTACGCGCAATCGCGCAAGTCTTGAGGAATTATCTGAACACAAGCTGGTGCGGGGAACTAATAAGAAAGTGAAATTGAGAAATAAACAAACACTCGAAGTTTATTTTAAACCTCTCCCATGCCTCCGGCGTTTTGCGTCTAACCGACAAACGATTCCCATACCGCCGAGTATTGCAGAACCAACCCTAGCCAACCCCCGTTACGTCGAAGAATCTAACATTATATAGGTGCGTGCCCGCGAAATAAGTGATGACGTAGCGAATGTGCAAAAACTCTGGGAATTCGAAGCACATTTCAATCGCGTGGATAAAATCGAATAATGTTTGGAAAAACAAACTGTCTTAGGACTTTACTTATTTTAGCGTGGACCTTTATTTAAAATCAATATTCACCACAATTCCGATAGCATGCTAGTTCTCAATTGTTTTCATGTCTATTGTCTCGATAAACGAAAAAACAATGTCCATCAGATCGATTTGACGTATAATCTTACGGAAACTATACCTCCTTTCCAAATATAATCTGATCATATGAGAATGGGTTTATCAAATCTTCATTCACAGCTTAGATAGGAATGATAGTCGATCATCGACTTCTTACAATATCCATAACATACGCCTTGGAGAAAACATATTAACGAAACGATTTCCGATCGCATAAGAATTCAACTATTTTTGACTCACTCTATGTGTACTAACAAGTGTCTAGTTTCCTTTGGGCAGCTGAACATACGCCATGCCATCAGTTCTCATCATCGCATAGTCGTCTTGCCTGCAGACAACGTATAATTTGCTCCTTAACAACTTAGCGAAAACAAAAACACACATCAAAGTGAATCTCGGACTCAGTCACGTGTAAATAAATTCACAGACTCTCACAAGAAAAATCTATCAAACTGCAGCATTTATGATGAAGACAATTTAAAAATTCGCAAAGAGACGTGTCCTGGAGTTTTTTTCTGTTCAGTAGTACCGTTCACATAAACTAACCATTTTTGTCAGACCCATTTTTGGCGTTGTTGTGGAGTCTCCTCTACAAGAAAGCATATTATCAGAATATTTCAATGATCAAGGGATCGGAATTGCCTCCTCTGGATGAAATATTCGAGAAAAAGCTCTTGATCAGAGAATTTGCAGCGACTTTCTCGATTCCCAATAATCTATATCTATAAGTATGTTTCGCGTTATATCCTTCCAAATAATCATCTTTATTAATTTCTTGAGCAGCTATTCCAGGAAGGATCGAAAAACTACATAAACATATCCTACCAGAGAGATTATGATGGAAAATGATTCGGTTGATAGATTTTTCGATGATCATCTCTACAGGTGGCATAAAATGACCCTTTTGGTGATCGGAAGATGGCCTTACCAGAGTCGCAAATGGAGAGTCGTCATTTCATCCACTATACTGTCTATTATCTCTTCAACTACTGTAGGAACGGTATGATCAAACTTGGATACGTCCAAGTACAGGGATAGCTTCCCCAATGAAAAATTTGAGCAGCGAACTCTCGAAAACACTGTCGACAGCGACCCGAACCATCTGGAAATACACAAATATTTGTCTAGTTAGCGTCTGTCCACTTCATTCTCGTTGGTAGAAGAAATATTCTATAATCCTTTGTCGATGGTTGAATCACGCAACTGGAGGCACAATACTGCTCAATCGCTTTTACTAACAATATATTTTTTATATAAAATAAAGCATTAAGTTTGGCTTTAATTTTTGCCAGACTCTTGCGATAAAAAAAAACGGTTACTGCCAGGCTTTTACCAAAATTTTATTTACACGGATCATGGGAGGATTAATTCTTACTAGGAGAGTCAGCGCACCCTTTGGGTCACCGATCACCATGAGACTTTGTGAAATGGTTCATGGGTTCTCTAACAACTTATATCCCAAGTCATAAAGTCTAACGTTTTGATTTGCCGGAAAGATTCTGTCAATTCATTTGATTTTATACATTCACAGTATATCTATATTTATGGCTTTTGTATAAATAGATATACTGTTCATGCTTCAAACCCAACGTGTTTGACAGGATAGCTTCGGGAAAACATAACGTTAGACTTTATGGATCGAAATATAAGCTATTAATATACCCATGAACCATCTCACGAAGATTCATCGTGCGATTGGTTTCCCAGAGGTTGTGCCAACTCCAAGTTAGTGTGAAAGTTCTATTGTCTCGTTAGGTGCATTTTTTCAAAGGATATTATGATGCCGAGTCGTCTACGTAGGTGGTCCTCTAACTCGTGTTTTGTGTTGAATTCGCTACTTTGGTATTTTATTATAGTGAGAATTTATCTCATCGTTATTTAAAACAATGTTAGGTAATTATCAAAAACCTTCTAACATGACATGGTTACTAGGTACTTCACATGACAGAGATATTTGGTAACATCGATGAAATGGCAAAAGGCGTCTACGTTTTAATAACATTATACAGTGCATTTGTCTCGATGATTAACAGTATTGTCAATTTCGATATGGTTAGAAATTGCTATCCTTTTCAATATATTTGACAAAATTGTGAGGCATTGTAAATTGAACTTGTTTTTTTTCCCAAGATGAAGAAGATACTTGAAAATCTAATGAATAATTGGATGCACCTGGAAAATGAAGATGAAAAGACAGTCTTCTTGAGGCAAACAGAAAAGGGAAAATCCTGGAGTCTTTTTAGTTTGGGTAAAACTAGTTTTTTGATAGATCATTTCTACAAGCTTGAACAACCACATAAATTTATTGCAAGCCATTCTTCCAGAGAAATTGGCAGGCTTGATTAATTAAACTGGTCCAATAGCTCAACTCGAACGTCAACGAATTTAATTTGTCTTTTCAGGTGTTATGGTCACAACGTCGATCATGTATATACTCAAACCTTTCACCTCAGAATTATTTCATATGCTCAGCTCTACAAATGAATCACACCCATTGAAGCCTATTCGCAACGTACAGTTTTATATTGACCCACATAAGTATTACGTGCCGATGTATTTACAAGGTGTTTTATCGACATATGCTGTTTTAAGTATAATATCGGCACTCGATATATTTTTTATGATGATTGTTCATCATGCTTGCGCTATGTACGATATTCTGGGGTAAGTTCGTCTCTGCAATACTTGAGAAACTTGTATTAATCAGGGTGTTTTTATACTTCTGTATCGATTCAAACTGGTGTGCATGAACAACTGCAAAAGAGCTGAGTGTAGCTCATGGTAGTTTTGCTCATGTTTATTTTCAAGAAATCGTTCATTTTCAGCTATCGAATACACATGATTGGTGAGGAGTATACCAATGCATGCATGGGCTCTACAATTAATGATCGGGAGAAGTTTGTAGTCAGAAGAATCGTTGAATGTATCAAATATCATCGTGAATGTATAAGGTATCTTATGCCTTGCATATGATAAATTGTGGATACTACCATCCAGTACCCGAAATATATTTCATGGACATGTAACACGATTCACCAGTTTCATAGAAAAAAACAATGGGTAACGGATTCGATATTTATGATGCGTGGGCGTGTAGATAGTATAAAGTATGAACAAGAGTAGACGAAAATATGGTGATTATTAAAAAATAATCTCTTCATCACTTCTATTGAAAAGTTGATTACCAAACCTGAGTTTTCTACACTCGTGATGAGAAATACTGTTCGAAACTAGATCAAAAGGCGATTTCTAGGCTCGAGTGATTCCCACTCTTGCTTTGCTCGGGCGGCAAAACTTCCACGTGCCTAGAATTTGTCTTTTGGTCTAGTATCGAAATGGACTATTTTTCCAAGACATAGAAACAAGTTAAATTACATTTTTTATGTTGTACGTGATCATAAACGCTCATTTCACGCATTCAAATCGATGCGTGAAATTTGCGTTTGATCACTTACAACATGAAATATAGTATGCAACTCGTGAAATACGATTCCACGCACTCGTGTGACTGTCTGGCACTTGTTCGCCGGCTTTGCCGGCGACTCGTGCAGGCTTGTCACACTGGTGCGTGGAATCGCATTTCAGGCACTAGTTGCATTATATACTATTGTTACTAATGCGTGAAATTGCACTTTAGGAACTGGTGCTTTTTTCAAATGCTCTTTAACAAATGCACTCGTAACATAAGATATCGTATCCAACTGGTGCATTCATTTTCAATCACTCGTGTGAACGTGTAACACTCGTCGCCGGCCACGCGTGGACACATCCGCACGCGACTTTCACGCACTAGTTGCAGAATATCCTAATCCTCTCATGTGTTATCGGGTTGAAAGAGGAGAATATCTTTTGGACGCTATCGTTGCCAACATCCAAAAGGCATTGTCTAATTGATATATAAATGAATACAAATATCTCTCTCAAACCTACCAATCATTTATATTATGGTTGAAAGTCGATAAATGAATTTCAAATTCCGAAAATGAAAATATTTTGCTTAATATTATGAGAAGCACATCCTGTAACGACCTCAGACAACTGATTTGGAAGCAAGCAAACATCAACGAACTAGTGTGGTTCAGCCACAATACAGCCACTGCAATCGACGAAGTAGTTAAAATTAAAGAAAAGTATGAAATGTAAAAATTCTTTGAATCAGAACGTTGCTGTGCGTGGTTTCGACTCTGACCCCCGTTGACGCCGTGTATTTGGTCACATAAAATTATTGGATTCAGTTGCTTTGAAACTACTTACTTCAATTGAAAAGTCTCGACTATTGTCAGCTCAAAATGGATCAGATTGGCGTGTTTCCATTAAGGGGGGGGGGGGGGGGGGGGGGTACGGTCTGTACGGCCAAAAAAAATCATTTTTTTTTTATTTTTTTATATGAATGTACAACATTTCAAGATTATCGTGTAGAAATTTCAGACTGATCGGAGGAAAACTGACGGAGATATGGAGATTTGAAGGGCGCTGCTCCATTCGGGTTTTGTCTACAGTTTGAAACTTTAAAGCGTTTTTCTCGCACTAGGCATTTTCAAAGTCGGTGGAGGCTGTAACAGAAAATCTACTGCACCGATCCTTT